>SNQJ01S0099730.1:15049-28111 GCA_010110895.2 Picea sitchensis
CATAGGGTATGTTTTTACTATAGGTGGAACAACAATAAGTTGGATTTCAAAACTGCAAAAGGTTGTTGCACTTTCAACAACATAAGCAGAGTATGTTGTTGCTACAGAGGCTAGTAAAGAAATAAATTGGTTACATAGGTTTATGGTGGAATTGGGAAAGAAGCAAGAGAATAGCAAGTTGTACTGTGATAATGAGAGTGACATTCATCTTGCAAAGAACTCAGTCTTCCATTCAAAGACTAAGCATATACAGTTGAGGTACCATTTCATACAATCCATTTTGGAAGATGGACATTTGAAATTGGAAAATATACACACTAGCCAGAATCCTACAAACATGTTGACAAAGGGAGTAACCAAGGAGAAATTGAGTTCCTTATCAGTTTAAGTTGGTCTTCAACCATGAAGGGGAAGATGAGAAATTTTCCAAGTCCAAGAAGGATCATAGTTCAACAAATACAGCAACGATGGAGTTGTTGAGATCAGTCTCCAAGTGGGAGATTGTTGGTTGTGGAGACTGATTATCTTCTTGATTTATAGGTCTTTGTTTTCAGTTGTGTTTATACCCCATACAAACTTTACACCCTGGAATATTGTACACCCCTCCACGTGAGGGAGTGCAGCGGGAGATTCCCCCCCCCCTAGTGGGGTTCGAGGGCGAAGCCCCCGAAAGAAATTTTCCTTGTAAATGTATATTGTAATTTCATAGTAAATCTGGACCATTTATTATAAAGTCGTAGATCTGACAATAGAAGTTATGTTAGGGTTTTTTTCCCCAGAAGGAAACCCTCTTTTAGGAGGTAAATGTATTGTGGCTATGGATCATTGCGAATATTTTATTCTAAGAGAGGATATTGTGAGAGAAAGAAGAGGAAGTTACAGTGGGTGTGTTGTAGGTTGTATCCCTTCATTGGTTGGATAATAATAAAGGAAGGACCTGGAAATTTATTTGGTGGATGTAGCCCACACTAGGTGAACCACATATATCTATGTCTCTATCGTATTATGTATCTTCTGTGTTTTATTTACACATTTGTTTTATTTTATTGCTCCATGATCCTATTTTTCTAACACGGGGTGACTTGGGCATGCACCCAAGGAGTGAACTCGCCTTCCCTTGGTATCATGGGCACATTGGAGATGTTCAATGATCCCATCAGCACACCCATAGAGAGTCGCATCACCAGTTCAAGGAAACACACGAGGAAAAGGTGCACCAAAGAGGTTGGGGTGCATTAGCATGAGGATTGCACCTAAGGTTGGGGCACGTCGATCCCAAGGGATGCAAAGGGTTGACGAGTGCATAGGTTCATGGGTGGGTAGGTCTGTGAAGGGACGCATTGGTTTGTTTGGCCACATTGGTCCGCAAAGGGGTGCAACACACCCAAAGTATGCAACAATTTGCAAAGGTGACATTTGGAATCCATATTAAAACACAAGGGAACACAACCAAGGAAAGTAGAAGGAGAAAGAAGGCATGGAGAGCATGTCAAGCAACTAAGCAAGGTTCTGAGGCAAGGCAGAACAAAGCACAGAGTTGTGAAGACATGGCAGACAAGTAACCAAGAGTGGGATGCATAAGGAGAGTTTGGGGAACCCTAAACATAGGTCTGTGTGAGTCGTGCTATGAGGTAGAACCAAAGTTTGTGTTAGCTTGGTGAAGTTTGTGACAAAGAAGATACAGTGAGTTTGCATAAGGGTGCATGTTTGGGGCACACCACATGGGTTGTGAAAGTAGTTGCGACAAAGAGTCTTGTTGGAATGAATCTGTGTATAAGTGTCTTAGAGAGGTGAGGCGAGTCATGCAAATCTATAGAAGTTGTAAACTGAGCCAGTAGTGTCCATATTGTAATTGTTTCGCAATAATAACACATAGTTGGGTGTTATGCACGTCTTGTGCCACCCACACTATTTCTATGTGTGTCTCTTTTGTTTCACAATTGTTCTCTTTTTTTCACATGTTCATGGATGTATGCTTAAATGACCAATTGTTAAGCTATTAACAAGACTATCTAAGTATACAAGTGAGTTGCACAAAGTTGGAGTGTGACTCGCCCGTAGCATAGAACGAATTATGGGTATGCTCTAGGTGAAGAGGCGTAGTCTGGACAAAGTATCCTTGGTGTTTCCAAGGAGCCAGGTAAAAACCATTGCGATGTCGCATGCCCTTAGGAGGTGTACAATTGCAATATTGGACGAGCATCTTTTGGGGTTGTGACACCCAAAAAATAAGAAATTGAATCGGAGACAATGCCACAATTTGAATGGAGAGAGAATTGTTGGTTACAAGAGACTAGAAATAGAAACAATGGCCAATAGCTAGTAATTCTCTACCCTTGATTTCATTTGAGCTATGGATTGATAGTAGTCATTCCAAAACTATTGGTATTCATTAAAACTCCAATGGAGAATGAAATTCTGAGTGAAAATAATAGTGTTATAGCTTCGAATTATTCATTAAAACCATGGATGCAATTACTAGCAGTGATTAACCATGAATAAGCAATAATAATATCACACACAAAACTAAAGACCGCAATCACATAGAAATATCGGACATATTTGAAACACAATGGACACCATAGTTACCTTGGAAACCCAAATGGTAAAATCAACTTCAAATGGTTTCTCAATCTATTTTGGCAATCTATGGTTTACAATGAAACTAATGTCTCTTTGTGCATCCTTCTCTCCTTGGCCAAAAGACCCTTTGAGAATGAAAATACAATAAGAAATAGGGAGAGCTGGGGTAATGGGAAGGGAAGGCCAATAAGCATGACCCTTCATTTCCCATTACTCAGCCCTCTCTCCTATTATTATTTTTATTATCCATTTAATTCTCTCTTTTTTTCTTTTGTCTCATTTTCTTTTACATTAGCATTGTCTTTAGTAGCTTAACTAACCTTCATTAATTGCCTACTTACACTTGTAGATACTGATTCTTACAAAAATTTGCTTGTTCGAATCCATTTCGAATCAATTACCCATGGTCGATTATGGTTGAATTTGGTTAGTTAGGGTTGATTATGGTTGACCATTTTTTACCATGGTTGACCATTGCTAATCATGGTTGGACATGGTTGACTAAGGTTGACTTTATTAACATCTGTTGACTATGTTTGACTATAGTGGAATCTACTTATGTCGAATTGATATATTCCTGAATGGTTATGTTGCATTATGATACTCATCTTGTCTTACTTATGTTGAATTTCTACATCCCTCAATGGTTATGTTGCAATAAAACATTATCAATAGTTTTGTCACACTGCAACCTTCATTGAGGGTTATTTTGGATTGTGACATTCCTGAATGGTTACATCACATTATAGAAATCCATGAAGGGTTATGTTGCAATTAGCTTGGTTGACTTTGATTGGCCATGGTTGATTATGCTTGATCGTGATTGACTATGGTTGATCATGCTTACCCTGGTTAACTATGGTTGAATGTGGTTGACTATGGTTTCATATTGATGACCTTGTTGAATATTGTTAAACATGATTGATTATGGTTCAATATTGTTGGCCATGGTTGGCTATCACTGATAATATGTTGGATTATGAGGCTCTTCAATGGTTATGTCCAAATTTAACATTCATCTCAATTTAGTTATGTCGAATCACCATGTTAATCAATGGTTATGTTGCATTACACCATTCATCCTAGCTTACTTATGTCAAATTTCCACATCCCTTAATGGATATGTTATAATAGGACCTTCATCAAAGTTTTTGTCACATTATGACCTTCATCAAGGGTTACGTTGGATTGTGACATTCCTTAATGGTTACATCGCATTGTAGGCATTCATGAAGGGTTATGTCGCATTATGTATGGTTGAGTTTGGTTTTCCATGGTTGATTATGGTTGACCATGATTTGCTATAGTCGATCATCCCTTTGGTTGACTATGGTTGAATGTGGTTGACCATGGTTTACTATGGATGACCATGTTAACTATCCTTTAACATTGTTGACTTTTATTCAATATGGTTGGCCATGGTTGGATATGGTTGATAATATGTTGGATTGTGAGGTTCTGCAATGATTATGTCACGTGTGATATTCATCTCGGCTTAGTTATGTCCAATTTCTACATTCATCAATGGTTTTGTTTCATTACAATATTCATCTTGGTTGACTTATGTCGAATTGCTACATCCCTTAATGGTTATTTTATAATATGATGTTGATCAAGGGTTTCATTGCATTGCAACCTTCATTAAGCGTTATATTGGATTGCAACATTCATCAATGGTTACATCACATTGCAACATTCATCTTCACTATCTTTATGTCAAATTGTTATGTTTGTAATGGTTTTGTTACATTGTGATGTTCATCAAGGATTATTTCAAGTTGCAACAATCCTCAAGGGTTATGTTGCATTGCAACATCCCTTAATGGTYATGTCCCATTRTGTCACTCATCTTGGTTGGATTATGTCAAATTATTGTGTTTGTCAATGGTTATGTCACATTGCAACATTCATCAAGGGTTATGTCCCTCCTCAAAAGTTATGTTGACTATCAAATTGTTCACCTCTGGAGCTATTAGGCATTTGTAAGGAATTATGTTGTGATGATTATTTGATCCATAATCCTCACATTATGGGTAGTTATCATGTGTTTCTCCTTGAAGTTCTTGTTAAAGAATAATATCCAAACAACTATTATTCTTCTAGTCATAGCTAATGGCGATATCATTTTAGGATTAAATACTACACTGGAAGAAGTGATGATAATATTGTATAAGGGTTTCCCTTGGTTGAACCGTATTTCGTTTGGCTCCTTGTTGCAGAGTATCTACTTAGTGCCCTTATAGAACTAAAAGTTAATTGGGTGCATGTTTACTTTCATGATTATCACAACATAATATGGGACATTTATCTTATCTTAGAGATTTCTTTCATTTCATTGCATATGGACCCTTGTAATTATAAGTAAACCTTTTTTTAATCATATAACCCCTCATAATGGCTATGTTGCATTCTGACATTAAGAGGTTGAATTGAATATTATGTCACATTGTGACACTTAGAGGTTTATAATATGGTTATATATATTGCAATGCTATTATTGGTTGGCATGTGTTGATTTGTTACATTCCGCAATGGTTATGTTGCATTATGACATTCATGAAGGGTTATGTCGCATTGAGTTTGATTGACTTTGGTTGGCCATGGTTGACTAACACTAAGAGGTTTATAATATGGTTATATCTATTGCGATGTTATTCTTGGTTTACATATGTCGACTTGCATGTTCCTCAATGGTTATGTTGAATTACAAAATTCATGAAGGGTTATGTCATATTGAGTTTGGTTGACTTTGGTTGGCCATGGTTGACTATGGTTGACCATGATTAACTATGCTTGATTGTGTTTACCTTTGGTTGATTATGGGTTAGCCCTGTAATATTGTATAGGGTTTCTCTTGGATGAACCTTATTTATTTTGGCTCCTTGTTGTAAAGTATCTACTTAGTGCCCTTGTAGAATTGAAATTTAATTGAGTCCATGTTTACTTTCATGATTATTGCAACGTAATATGGAACATGTATCTTATCTTAGAATTTGTTTTCATTTCATTTCATATAGCCCCTCATAATTATAAGTAGACGTTTATTTAATCATATAATCCCTTGTAATGGTTATGTCACATGTGATATTAAGAGGTTGGATTGAATATTATGTGACATTGTGGCACTTAGAGGCTTATAGTATGGTTATATATATTGATATATCATTCTTTGTTGACATATGTTGACTTGCTACGTTCCTCAATGGTTATGTTGCATCATGAAATTTATGAAGGATTATGTTGCATTGAATTTGATTGACTTTGGTTGGCCATGGTTGAATAGCACTAAGAGGTTTATAATATGGTTATATCTACTATAATTTTATTCTTCATTGGCATATGTCAACTTCATACATTCCTCAATGGTTATGTTCAATTATAATATTCATGAAGAGTTATATGGTATTGAGTTTGGTTGACTTTAATTCACCATGTTTGACTATAGTTGACCATGATTGACTATGCTTGATCATGTTTACCTTTGGCTTAATATGATTTAATGTGGTTGATCGTGGTTTACTATGGATGACCATGTTGGTTATCACTAACCATGGTTTAATTTGGTTCAGTATGGTTGGCTATGATTGATAAAATGTTGGATTATGAGCTTTTACAATGGTTATGTCACATTATGACAGCCATCTTGGCTAAGTTATGTCGAATTGCTACATTCCTCAATGGTTATGTTGCATTATAAAATTGATCTTGGCTTACTTATGTCAAATTGCTACATCCCTCAATGGTTATGTTGAATATGACCTTCATGAAGGGTTTTTGTCGCATTGTGACTTTCATCAAGGGTTATGTTGGATTGCAACATTCATCAATGGTTATGTGACATGTGACATTCATCTTGGCTAACTTCATGTCAAATATCCATGTTCGTCAATGGTTTTATTCATCAAGGGTTATGTCGCATTGTAACAATCCTCAAGTGTTGACTTATCAAGGGTTATGTTGGATTGTGACATTCGTCGATTGTTATGTCACAGTGAGATATTAATCTTACCTAACTTTATGTCAAATTTCTATGTTCATCAATGGTGTCACATTGCAACATTCATCAAGGGTTATGTCGTGTTGTAATGATCCTCAAGGGTTATGTTGCATTAGAACATTCCTTAATGATTATGTTTCATTGTGTCATTCATCTTGGTTGGCTTATGTCAAATTGCTACATTGCTAAATGGTTATGTCAAATTGCTATGTTGCTAAATGGTTATGTCACATTGCAACGTTCATCGGGAGTTATGTTGTATTGTGACATTCCTAGTGTTATGTTTACTATCAAAGCTACATTATCTATATTTCTAGGTCAAAGGTGTCATGTTTATTTTCTACTTATATAATTATTTGATTGACATATAATAATAAAATTACTCAAAATGAAAAACACCTAAAATAAGATATTTTTCAAAAACAACCCATAATAATTGATTCGAGCAACTTAGTACATTTGATGTTATTTTATAACTTAAATTGAAATTGTGCAATTTTTTATTTTAATTTGAATTTATTTGTCCTAAATAACTTAAGACTTAATGCACTTAGATGCTTTTTCTTTAGCAAATGAAATTTCATGACCTAAGTTGAGTTTGTACACATTATATTGGTATAGGCATTAGATGTTATTTCCTGCTTACATATGATTTGATTGCTATTTTAAAAAATCACTCAAATAAAAGTTATTTTTCAATAGCAACCCAGAAGAATTACACTTGGATCTATCCGAATCTTTTAACCAAAATGTCAATAAAAATTCACATGATGAATCTGAAACTTTTAACCAAAAGGTAAGAAGGTATTCATGTCACGAATAAAAATACAACTCATGAGTTGTAACGATGCGGATGAACAAATGAGTGGTATATCATAGGGAAGCAATCTAAACAATACTAACCAATTCACAAATTGTGAAACTTTGTGGGATTAATTATTTAAAGCATGTTATATCTAGGCCCATGAATCTTCTATTACAAAGATTCACATTGTGACATTCTTCTTAGTTGACTTATGTCAAATTGTTATGTTTATCAATGGTTATATTGCATCAACCATGTTGACTATGGTCGAGCATGATTGAATTTGTGTCACATTGCAACATTCATCTTGGATTATTTATGTCAATTGCAATGTTCCTCAATGATTATGTCACATTGCAACATTTTTCTTGGCTCACTTATGTCAAATTTCAATGTTCCTCGATAGTTATGTTACATTGCAGCATTGTTCATTGGTTAACAATGGTTTAATATGGTTTACTTTGATTGATCATATTTGAGTATGGTTGACTATAATTGACTTTGGTTAACCATGATTGACAATGGTTGGCTACATTTGACCATGTTTAAAATGGTTGACAATGGTTCATCGTGTTTGGCTATGGTTAATAATGGTTTGAGAATGGTTTATTATGTTTGACCATCATTAACCATAGTTCAAATGTTTGACTATGGTTGACTATGGTAAACCATGTTTGACCATTATTGACTATGGTTGAATAAGGGTGATTATGACTATGGAAGACCATGGTTGAGTAGGGTTCATGATGGTTTGGAATGGTTGAATATGGTTGACTTTGGTTGATCATGTTTGACTATGTTTAACTTCGATTGACTATGGTTGACCATGTTTGAAAATGATTCAAGATGATTGGTTGAGTTAAGTTGGCTTGCTATGTTCCTCAATGGTTATGTTGCATTGCAACATTGAGTTATGTCAATTTGCTATGTTCCTCAATGGTTATGTTGCATTGCAACATTGAGTTATGTCAATTTGCTATGTTCCTCAAAGGTTATGTCACATTGCGGCATTCTTTATGTCGACTTAATGTTTTTTCTCAATGGTTATGAATCATTGCATATTCTCTAAGGGTTATTCTTGACTATGATGTTCCTCAACGGTTATGTCACTCTGTGACATTCATCTTGGTTGACTCATGTCAAATTGCTACGTTCCTCAATGGTTATGTTGCATTACAACATTATTTACAAGTTATGTTACAATGAGTTAGTTTGATTGTGGTTGAGTATGGTTGAGTATCGTTGACCATGGTTTATTATAAGTGACCATGTTTACTAAGGTTGAACATGATTAGCTTTATGTCACATTGCAATGTTCATCTTGGTTGACTTATGTCGATTGGAATGTTCCTAAATGGTTATGTCACATTGCAACATTCTTCTTGGCTAAATTATGTCAAATTTGTATGTTCCTCAATGGTTATGTTGCATTGAAGCATCGTTCAATAGTTATGTCACATTTGGTTTATTTGATTGTGATTGACTATGATTGATTGTGGTTGACCATGATATACATGGTTAGCCATGGTTTACTATGGATGGCAATGTTTACTATGGTTGAACATGATTGACTTTATGCCTCATTATGACAATCATCTTGACTTACTTATGTCAATTGTGATGTTCCTCAATGGTTATGTCTCATTGCAACAATCATTTTGGTTGACTTATATGAAATTATTATGTTCCTCAATGGTTACATTACATTGCAAAAAAAATTAAGGGTTATGTCGCATTGAGTTTGTTTGATTGTGGTTGACAATGGTTGACCGTGATGTACATGGTTGACTATGGTTTATTATATATGACCACATGTTGACTATGGTTGATCACGATTGATTGTATGTCACATTGTGAAATTCATCTTGGCTTACTTATGTTGAATTCATACGTGTATTACTAGTTATGTTGCGTTGCAACATTCTTCAATGTTTGTGTTGCAACAAGTTTCTTTGATTATGGTTAATTATGATCAACTGTTGTTGACATGATGTCCATGGTTGACCATTGTTCACTATGGTTGAACATGATTAAATTAATTTCACATTGTGACATTCATATTGGCTTACTTGTATTCCTTAATGGTTATGTTGCATTGCAACATTCTTCAAGGGTTATGTTGCATTGATTTTGTTTGACTATCCTTGACTATGTGTGTCACAACATTCACCAAGAGTTATGTCGCATTGAAACATTCCTCAATGGTTATGTCACTTTGCAACATTCATCTTGGTTGACTTTTTACAAATTGCTACATTCCTCAATGGTTATGTTGCATTACAACATTATTCAAAAGTTATTTTGTATTGAGTTTGTTTCACCATGGTTGACTATTGTTGACCATGATGTACTTGGTTGACATGGTTTACTATGGGTGACAATGTTGATGATGGTTGAGCATGATTGACTTTATTTCACATTGTGACATTCATTTTTGTTGACTTATGTTGAGTGGAATGTTCCTCAATGATTATGTCAGATTGCAACATTCTTCTTGGTTGACTTATGTTAAATTGATATGTTCCTCATTAGTTATGTTGGATTGTCATGTTGACTATGGTCAACATAGTCAATATGAATAATATGAATAACTTATTTATCTAGTTTAATTATTTAAATTACATGTAATTCATTTGTTTTAATTTATTAATTTTTAGATATTAAAATTAAGCATTTGCATTGTTGGCATTCTTTTACAATTATTCAATCCTCCAAAATGCATGATTATAATATGCATAATCTTTTTATCTAGTTTGATCATTTAAATTACATGCAATTTATTTATTTTAACTAATTATTTTTTAGAGATCAAAATTAAGCATATGCATTGTTGCGGTCTCTTAAAATAATCAAATCCTCACATAATTAATAAGTCTCTTAAAATAATTGAATCCTCGCATGATTAATAAGGAATCCTAAATAAAATTAGCTAAAAAAAATCAAATAACCATAAAACCTTATTTATTAAAAATAGTTTTTATTTTTTTTTATTTCTACTTAGCTCACTCTTATTATTTTTTCATATTTTTCAAAATGGTACATTTCTCTAAATTATGAATATGTTCCATTAAATACAATACTTTCTAAATTTTATATTTTTTCTTAATATTACATTTCTCTAAATTAAAAATATATTCCGTTAAATAATTTTGACAAATTTTATGAACCAAAACTATGTATTGACATTTTCACATTTCTAATTTCACATAGGCAAAATATATTTTTCCGTGATACATTTCTCTAAACCATAAATACATTATATTCAATACAATGATTCGTTTTATAAAATTTATAAACCAAATTAAAATATACATTACCATTTTCTTATTTTCACGTATACAATCACATAAACAAAACAAATAAAACAATAAAAAATCAACCATATGTAAAAAGTACATATGTTATATAAATTTATTATAAAAAAAAACATAAATTTATTTATATTTATTATTATTTTAATTATTACAATAAAATTATAATCTACATCACATATATTAAATTTTATAAATTATTTTTTTATTAGAATGTGAGTATTTTTTATTACATTATAAATTGTTTTTTCATTATAATGTGAGTATTTTATATTGCATGGTCTTCATAGGAATAAATTAGGTACATTGTCTTCGTAGGAATAATGTATAGACTTTAAATTAAGTATATAAATAACAAATTTAAAATCTATAAATTATTATTTTAAAATAAAAATAAATCAAAACAAATTTATTAACAAAATCATAATACATTAATAATAAAAAATAAAAATATACAAAATTAATCAAAGTTATGAAGGCTAAAGGATTAGAAAAACCGTAAACATAATATGATCCTAAACTACTCCTTACCCAGCAATGCAATACTAACCTAACATGTATTAGATTGAAGGATGGGATTTCCACAAGGAGATTAGCTCACAATTACCAAACCTTACCAAACCTTGGACTTGTTTTTTTCTCTAGATACAATAATTACTTTTTAACAATTATCATTCGTTTCAAAGTTAACCCACACTAACACAAAATACAAAATGAGTAACAAATCAATACTTATACCTTATCTCAAATGCAATGCAACTATGGCCATCCTCTAAATTATCTTCATTGGATATTATATGGATATTATATGGAAAAAAAAATTTGCTCAAATTTAATAAAGCAAACATAAAATAATTACTAAACATCAATTTAATACTTAACAGAGGTTGTACTTGTGAAAAAACCTCACACAAACATAAACCTTTGCCCTTTCACTATGTCACTACTTTACATATCAATTTAAGTTGATACCATATAACTTAGAGAAACCCTAGCCTTTAATATCAATTTAAGTTGATGCCATATAACTTAGAGAAACCCTAGCCTTTACATATCAATTTAAGTCGATACCATATACAATGTTCACAACACAATCAAATATGCCATATTGTTTCCATGCTTGCAAACAAAATGATACTTAGAGAAACCCTAACCTTTACGTATCAATTTAAGTTTGACACCATGTATAAGTCGTAATCTAAACGTTCTACAAATGACTCTTCCCCGATGATATTTTTTAGGGACATTTGTCGAAAATCCGGTCAGAAATTGTTAGATCGATAGATTTGAGTAATTATTTCTATATAATCCGAGTGCCCCAAGGGTTTTTCAACATGTTGAATCCATTTCTACATTCATAAATGGATTTCAAACAACAAAAAATAGTGACTTCGTGCAGATTCATGTCGTCGGATTCCAACAACAAAAAAAGCCATTTCGTAGAACAGTTAGACAACGCCCCATATATAATGTTCACGATTGAAAAAATATTCGGAGTCATAACATTGATAAAAAGAATGTACGAAAGAACACTTGAAGATATTTTATCAAGGGTCCCACAAGCTTGGGACAAAAAATTTCAAAAAGAGTTATGATTAGTGAGGCCTCTCATATTTTATAGGCCTAATTTCAGATTCCGGCGAAAAAAAATTAATTTCGTAAAATAGTTAGACAACACCCCATATATAATGTCCACCATTAAAAAAAAATCCCGGTCACAACATTAATAAAAAGAATACATGATAGAACACTTGAAGATATTTTATCTAAATATTGTGGAACTTCCCAAACACCTTTTATACCAATAATAATAACTTATAAATAATAATGATACACCACACCACCTCAACAACAACATGCACTCTAACTAATCACATTACATTAACACATTAACATATATACAACACAACACAATCACCATATTATTGTTATGCTAGCAAACAAAATGAAACTTAGAAAAACCCTAACCTTTACATATCAATTTAAGTTGATACCCTATACAATGTTCACAACACAATCAAATATGACATATTATTGTCATGCTTGCAAACAAAATGATACTTAGAGAACCCTGGCCTTTACATATCAAGTTAAGCATGCTTGCAAACAAAATGAAACTTAGAGAAACCCTAGCCTTTACATATCAATTTAAGTTGATACCATATAGCTTAGAGAAACCCTAGCCTGAAAGGGTCCCACAAGCTTGGGACAAAATTTTCAAAAAGACCAAAAAATGCAATCCGTTCATGTACCATGTCTACCATAGAGCATAACATTCAATTGGAGTGTCTAATTTGGATGTCATTTATTTTTATTGGAAAGTAGATTCAATGAGATTTATAATGATGGACTTTACATAAGGATTT
>SNQJ01S0099732.1:9259-40237 GCA_010110895.2 Picea sitchensis
ATGAAGGACTCTGTTCCTTAATCATAGGATCTGGAAACAGAAATCCATTGTAATTAAATACAAGTTTGGTCAATGGTTGAGATAGTTGAACCTAGTTTAATCTAGCTTAGCCTAGATGAGGGTTAGCTCACAGAGCTCGAGAGAAGAGAACAGAGAACATACTGAGATTAAGATTAGGGAAGGAGACAAAGTGTGATTAAGAAGAATGCACACAGGGAGATGTAAAGGAATGATGGAAAATCATTAATAGATTTCTGTCCTATTGTATAAAATCTCAGTATATGTGATCATTATGTTCATCTGTGTATATTGTGATATTTCTGTTATCATTGATGGAATACGATTGATTCATTAATCAATCTGAAAGTATGAGTTAAGCCGATTTGAAAAGAATTGTAAATTACAGGAAACGTTACAGTGGAGGAAACCCAATTCATATGTATATTCTGTACATATCATGGCTAAGCAGAGATAATATATATTTGAATCGTTAGGAGAGTATCGATTCTATGGAGTATTGAAATGTATTGTGAAATTATCATCATCGTTACAGAAGGGAAGCCTAATACACATGTACAACCCGTAAGCATCGCATATATGTGTAACATTTGGGATCGACGATGGTGAATAGAGTGGAGATCGATGAGTAGAGCATGGATGGTTCCGATTACATAAGAGATTGACGACCAGGATGAAAGCGGAGGTTGCAAAGCCCAGAAACGGATGGTCACGATCTCAGCGGAAAGTGGAGGGTTCAAAACTCGAGGCAAGTTGTGAATTTCCGCTGAGATCCACGTGTTGGTTAGTATATGGGAGCGGAAAATGGATGGAAGGTATAGTTTGCATTTTTCTTGATTTTCCGTTGAGACTTTAAGTCACATTGAATGGTCATGTGGTGTTAGACATGATAAGGTAAAATAATTTCCGCTGGGGCTTAAATGTGAAAGGTACTTAGCCCATTAAAAAGAAGACTTCTGTTGTTTTAAAAGAATCCCTAATATTAGTGACAGTTTGCTATTTCTAGTTCTGTCACGAAGTTAATTGGAGAAATAGAAAAAGGTTGTATAACAATGGGGAAGGACCATATTCAAGGTAGATTCCAGTACAGAATATTCAGGAATCGAGGGTCTTCTTAGATTTGGGTAGGTGGTGCCTGCATCACTATGGTATGAGGTTGGAATCCTCCTTCCTCTAGACCCAATTCTAGCTTCACTTTTCTAGGATCAAGTGCTCAAATGGGAGGTTCTTTTAATTCTTATATCTTGTCCATTTATCCTTCTTCCATTGTGCCTGTTCCTATGAACACTTTTCTCATGGAGGACCTCCTTCTGTCCTCTGGTGTTTCATCCGAGGGGAGTCATTTTTATAGTATGGGAAACCCCCTTCACAAAGTTCCTTCTTTTGGGGGCAACATATATCCTCACATGAGTAACCCTTGTCATGTCTCTTTCTATTCACAAGCGACTTCCGTTGTGATGATTCCCTTACAACCCTTTATGAATCAATTTGGAGGAGGATACTATGTTTCCATACAGGGCCATGGTGTATACCATAACCCTTCCTAGCTTGCAATTTCTCAAAGGAAATCTTTCCCTTAACCTTGGTCTCATATGTCGCAACCAACCGCTGTAAGTCATGTTGGAAACACAAGTCCAGTCACTATGAGCCATAATGGTATTATATCACCAACCTCTGCTAGTCATGTTGGAGATAGGTCAACAACCTATGCAAGTTATGTTGAATACATGAAACCAACCACTGCAAGTCATGCTGGGGGCACAACTCTAGTCATTGCTAGTCACACTGCACATTCATCACCAACCTCTTCTAGTCATGTCGGGGATTCATCACCAACCTCGACAAGTCATGTTGGATATCTACTACTATCCTCGGCAAGTCATGCTGGGAGAATATTACTAACCATTGAGAGTCATGTTGGGGGCATTCATACGATTGAGAAGCCTTGACATATAGGGTGTAAGCCCAATTTTTTTTTTAGTCTTTTAAAAGGAGGTCATCTAACTCGCTTGTGCTCTGCTAATACTGTGGTACAAGAAGTGTGGTCCTTGTCTGGGGGCCCTTCATGTTCTGAGTCATCTTTGGTTTCCCAACATTCTAATCCTTCTTTGGTTGATACAATGGTTGTGCCGATGCAATATTTGACCAACAACACTCCTATTTTTTGGATTCATGCATCTCTTGACCATGTTTTCTCGCATCCTATTCAACCAATGACTGAAGAATTGGTCGTTTCGATGCAATCTCCGTCTGATCCCACTCCTCTCTTGGAGGGTGACTAGTCTAAGGAAGTGGCATTTTTGATGCAATATTTGGTCAATCCCACTCTTGTTTTGGAGGGTGATACGTCTTTCAACCATGTCCTTATAAATTATAGTCTTATACCTTCTGAACAAGGGAGCATTCCACTCTCTCTGAGTATGCTCCCTACAAGTCCTAGGATGGTTTCCTTTGATTGAGATGATCTTGTAGATCCTTGGATTCCTTCTCTACAAGGATCCTTTGTAGGTATTTTATCCTCCTCAGCTTGGAAAGTTTTAGGTTCTCCCAAGCTTGTTCAACTACCTGTGAGTTGTTGACTTTCAACAGGAGTCCTGCACGGGAGCCTTGGCCTCTCCCATGATATGTTGCTTAGAAAAACATCCCTGAGTCTTAGTTAAGCTCTTTTCTAACTCTCTAAAAAAAGTGAAAATATTGTCGAGTGAAATTATCACTTTCACACTTGTCAAATGGATTTAAAAGGACTTATATCTGGTCTAAGTTTAACTCTTTTTTGGACCAAGTGGACTATTTATGAAAAAGGAACACTCTAGTCAACATTGGCTAGAAGAGTTCTCCTGGGTATTGTTTTATACTTTTTCGGGCCTAGGGGACTAAATTTAAGAAAAAGGAAATTCTTTGGAGTTAAGTTGTAATTTCATTCCATTATCTTGATTGCAGTATTGAGCCTATTGGTGGTTCCCTCTTTCTCATTATAATCCTCTTACCTCATCAATTTGCATCACTATCCAAGAAGACCCTTGTTTATATCTTTTACAGCTTGGCACCCTGTACCCTATGAGGAAACATTCCCCCGAGTGCCCATGCCCTGCATGAAATTCCTTGTATTGAGAATAAGAATGTTCCACTGTTTGGAGCCAGTTGCTTACTCATGACACTCGTTTCCTCTCTTGTATCATAGCATTCATTTTCTTATGAAAAAACAAAAAAATATGGGCGAGAAAAAATATTATCTCATATTGGAAGTAGTTGTGTCGCCTTTAAACAAAGAACAAACTTTTGAGTCCATTGTCATCCATATTTTGGGTTTAGCATGACCTTAGGAAGATAAGCTCGTTACTTAGAGTTACTCCTTTGAATGGTTACTCTTCCAGTCCCTATGGAGAGTTTTTCGATGCCTCCTGCATCATGAAGTTTCATCATAAAGTCTATGTTGCTTGAGTTGTCCATATGTTTCATGCTCTTGTTCAAATGAAGTCTATAAGCATGTGTCGACCATTCTCAAAACTCTTGACTTTGCATGTCGGCCATACCCTCAGTGTGTGTTAGAGTCACATGAAGTTTTAGTCCTACCATGCACCCCGGTCTTACTTTCATTATGGGTAGGTAACCTTGAAACCAACAGTCAACATCTCCTCATTGGTCACTGAATGGGGGGTTTGCCTTGTGTTCAACGGAAATAAATATATTCACACATTGGGATTCATGTAGTGTCTTGGATGCCATTATAATTATTAGTGCTTTCCTTTCCTTTGTCGAAAGTCTTCCTTATTGGCTCCTATTTACAGGGTATTTTTCGTGCACTAGTTGCATATGGTGCATGCGAAAGACGCACAGGTTCATTAACATCCTCTTAGTCTAAGTTCCTTCAAATCATCAAGCTATTGCTTTGTACCTCGTGCTAACTGATGAGAGATGACTTAATTATCTCCTTTCAACGGGTCTCCTTCCATCAAATTCAACTAATATATTTTGAAAATGAGGCCTAGAGTCCTATGAGTATCTAGAGGCTTGTAGTCATCAGTGGAAGGTTATCCCACCATAGATAGTTGGAAATACATCAATTTCTCCTGATCGATGGATTCTTCAAGTGTTCGACCTCAACACCTTTATTCACACTTGTAAGAATGTACTCGGTGCCTTGATACCTACTTTCATTATCGGTAGGTTGTCTCGCATTTGCTAATGGTATACCTTAATGATTGGTAATCAAATGAAGTCTCATTGTGTTCAATGTCAACTCCTCTATTCACATGATGTAGATTTGCACCTTTGGTAGATAGTGTAGAAGACATCAATTTACATTAACATCTTTCCTAAGTTATTGCTATCATTCATTGGACCAGTACCTATATGAATTCAGTGATCATGGGAGGTTAGATTGTACGCCATTATATATAGATATCTTCAGATTGATTTATGAGACGAGTTTCCACTAGGCCTTGTTCATGACTATGACATCCTATGGCATGTGTCTACTTTGTATTGCTTATTCATGGCCATGAGCAACTATTTGGTATATTTTCACATGGATCTGCAATGTAATTTAAATTGGTAGCCATGTGTACAAGGTCATTATGGATTGTGATATTCTCATGAGAAACTAACACTTCCATCTGAGTCTCCATCACTCCACTTCTGGGAATTATAATATATTTTGACCATCACAGATACTCCTCTGACCTCACACATTAGGGGGAATATGTTATAGCAAATTGTTCCTCACCCCATGAAACTTGCTTGGATGGCCTTTCCATTTCCCTATGCAGACTTGAAGTCCCCTTTTGTACTTCCAGAGCCAAAAAATCATATTTTTCCACATATACGTGCCCTACCAGTTAGACATCATTCATATACACAGGTTACACCACTACATCCCACGTACATTGGGTTTGGTGCTCAAAATAAAAATTGTGTCGGGTTTCCATGTCACTTCACGATATCCATGATCCTTGACATTCCATATATTGGAAATTTTATGACTTGTCCCTTTAGTTCCATTTGAAGGCTATAAATTGAGCCATATCCAAGTCGTGGAAGAGGAGAGAATTCAACTTTTGAGAGCAAATATACTCTGGAGAAATTTTACTTCACATTGAGTCTACATCCCTTTATCCTTGAAAGTATGAACACAGTGTTCAACCCCCAATATCTTCCCTCTTTGATGGAGAACGTCATTGTCTCCTTTATATGAGATTTCATTTGGTGGATGATTGAAGTGGTGGAGGCCCAACTGGAAGGGACTTATTTTATCGGTTCCGATATGTGCTGACAAAAAAGTTTGTCACTTGTATACTTATGTTGATAATTTTAATAGAAATACTCTTTTCTCATCCAATTGATATCTTGCAAATATTTGAATTGTTATTCCATGGGAGTATTTTTGATGTATGTTAATGGATTATGTTATTTTATATGCTAACATTATAAATTATCACCATATGCTTGCGTATATTGGTTGTTGAGGACAAGTTGCAGGTATAAATATTTGAGTTACATGCTCAACGATGGTCTTCATCAAACGTCTAGACAAGTTAGGCTCTTGATATTGTCATGTTAGCATTTCATTTATATAGAATACTTGAGATTAGAGTTGATTTATGCAATCTTTCTGTCTGTTTTTGTTTACCCCATGCCATAGAGTGATTTTCCTCATAACAAGCTTGAATCCACCACCTTGACTATACTTCTCGCGCTTGTTTTGATTTCTCTGGTTAGTAACTCTTCCATTGTGCTCGGCCTTTGGTGAAAAAATAATTGTTCTCTGTTAATTTCATAACATTCTTCTTACAAGTATGAACTTTTACCTCTTTATCCATGGATTATTAGCTTTGATACAGATAAAATTGTCTTGTTGGCTCTTAGAGTTTGCATGCAAAATGTGTTTGTTTTCCAAAGTTTACAATGGATTTTTTGTGGGTATTCTGGCCATGTAACATGCATTTCCATTTGGATTTCTTCATGTTGGAATTTAAGTGTTTCAAACTGGAAATATCATTTGACATTCTATTATGTTTGAGGTATGTGGTTGTGTTGCACCTGGAGCAAACGCTGGTATTATTATGTTATGGCCGTTCGAAAACGTCTTATGGTGAATATGTTCCGTTTGACTCATTTCTTGTGACTAAATTTAAAGGGTGTTCTCTGTAAAAGGAAGGGGAAAATAACAGTCAAGTTTTGTTTCTATTGTATTGTATCCTCACCTCATATCTAGAACTTGGAATATTTGCAACGCTTTCGTATTATCATTACCATTGTTTGAAAAGTTATGGAGACCTGTGTATTGTCTCATGACCACTTTGGGAAGTTTGTGATGGGAAGGAATTGTTTTCAATTTTCTTGTAGCCAATGCCCATATGTCTGCTCCCGGCCTTGTTTCCCCATCCAATATGTGACCAAGTAAATGAATGTAAACCCAGATTTGAATTTTCGCTTAAGGTCTCGACCCAATAGTGGGAAAGATTAGTTAGAACCACAAAATAGTGGCTCATTTGTTATTTATCTATGAGGTAATTTGGTCTATTTTAAAGTTAAAATGAATTTGATGAAACAATGACCATCAAGTTTGCATTGGGGTTTCGAACCCGGTTTGTTTTTGCAGCTATTATTTGAGGTTGTGGTGTAAATTTTATATAATGAAAGGTCGATGGATTTATGTTTATTTTATCAGCCTCTCATTCCGACTTGAGGAATTTTGATTTTGATTATGTCTAAGTTGGATTGGATTTGTAAATAGTCTCCTACACAACGTTTTTCTAGTTTAAAAGGATATCTATATTTTAAAGGAAAAAGGGGAAAATAAAACTTACAAGTTTGTTAGAACTGAAATTTTATTTGAATTTTATATAGAGCAGTTTAAAATAATTGTTTCCATGTCATGGATTCTGTGTGTTGAAGTTTAAAAAGAATGCTATGGTACACACATAAGTTGGTGGGAGTTTTGTCATATTACTTTGGAAATAATTGACATGGCATACAGTGAATATCCAAATGTTTTTTGACAAATGATGGTAATGATGATTTTAAAATCAATGAATGCTATTTCATGTAACAAAACAATAATTGTCTCATTCACGTTCATTATCTCATTTTTCGCTCATTATATGCCCACCACCTTCCCAATAAAATTTAATTCATCCCATGTTCTGTTATTATGAGTTTCATTTTTAAGAAGAAAGAATTCAAAAGGATTGGATGATGACTTGAGTTGGAAATTTTGATATGGATACATTGTTTTTAGAAGAAAGGGGCTCTCCATTTTGCTTGAAAAATATCCATTTCTCGGTTCCCATCCATGCTACCATTTTGCATTCATTACAAAGCACCCCATCTTCCCAATGACCCTATAATTCCCTGTTCAATTGCAATTGATTATCGAATTCGATATGTGGTGGGTTGTGTCAATGGATGGATTTCTTATGCTTTTGTTGTGAATGATAGAGTCAACATTTTGATTTTATTTAGGTAGAGTATTAATGAATGGACTGTTAAAATTTTTCATATTCTGATTGGAATACTGCTTCAGGATGAGTTTTTTTTAACATGGGAAGCAATGACATAGGTGAAAACAGAGGTAGAGGAAATAATTGGAAAAGGGGCAATAGAAGGCCAGTATTCTCAATTCACTTTTACATTGATCCGCAACAATTGAATAAGATTTTCCAAGATGGATTCTTCAATTTAGTTTGCCAATGGATTCTGGTGTCTTTGTCCCCCCTCATGTTTCTATGTGGCCAGATCCACCTTCCAATGATGGATGGAAAGAAATTGTACATAAGTCTGTTGCAAATCATCATGGTTGGCCTACAATATCGTTACCATTACCCCCTCCTCCACTGCCATTCAACCCAAATTCCCAAGATGATCGTTTTTCCTCACCAGTCTAGTCCTCTCATGCAAGCAAGAGATTAAAAACTACCATCCCCGAGCCATAATTAGATAAAGGAAAAGGGATGGCCAATACTTCGAAGTATTCCAAAGAGTCCTTTGAATCAGTGATGTAGGAGCATCGTAAGCAAGACATCAAAGCAAGCACAAGAGAGGAAGACAGTTGGAAATGCACCAACGCACATTTTGAGAACGTTTTGAATTTGAAAAGAGGAACATTAATGTAATAGTTGGGGGGACGTAATTTCCCTTAAATTTTTTGAGATTGTAATGTAGATCTTGAGCATATCTCTCATATTCCATCCATAGGCATTTAATGTAATCAATGTAAAGTAGTTGTACAAATTTTAATTCGATTAGATAGTTAGTGCTGTAGGAGGGAAAACTCTAGAAAGCTCCCTTGTATGCATTGTATTGTATCAATTATTCTCATTGTAATTGTAAGAGTTGAAGAGCAAGATAATAGAATAGAAGAGACTGTAGAATATTGTATAAGAAATTGTTTGATGCTATTGAACACCTGTACATATGCACCTAGATTAATATAAGAAAGCTTTGATCCAAAGCCATGGTGTTTTTTTAATTTTGTTTACATCTGTTGAATGGCATGTTTACAGTTAATTCTAGTCTCTGTTATGCATTTGTTTCAATGACTTATGTGTGCGATTTCATGTTGAATATATGAATTCTGTGAGAGGGAGAGTATGAGTTTCAATTGTTTCTCTTCCTGATAATTCCTGCAAGGGGTGCAGTGAACATCCGCAAGGAGTGTGTCAACAGGTTTCTGAGTTTTATCTCAGAAAATATCAGGAGGGATACCGTTGTAATTATACCAAAAGAAGTGAAAGTGTGGCACAGATTCGTGCAAGGAGTGTGCAGGCTGAGGAAAGCATTAGATTTCTTCAACCCCACGAAGAAGTTGAAGAATCTCTATTTCCAGGAGTGTGCAGAGTGGAAAACGTTGGATAACCAGAAGTTGTTGTGAAAGTCGTGCAAGGCATGGGCACATGATTCTTTTAGAATCTAGGAGTTGTAAAAAGAATAAGCTCAGGAAGGCTAACGTTGTTTGAAACTCCCAAAAGGAGGATGAAAGTTGTCGTCGCCCAGGAAAAATCAATTTCAGGGAGTCGGCGCCAAGTTGTTTGGTCATGACTCATTAAGGTCTGAACGGATGGTGGAAAGCTTCAAGGGAGAAGTGTCGATTTTCCAGGAACCATCGGATCAAATAGAGTTGCGAGGAGGATAAGTTAGCGATCCATTCGTCTCTTGAAGCTTAGGAGATATAGGGACCATCGATCCCAATAGATCTGGAACGCTGGTTTGTTTCGGGATATCAGAGACTGGGAGTTGGGAGAACAAGGTTCTGCCTTGGTTTTCAAATCCCCGATACGTGAAAGCCAAATTGAATCCATGCCATTGGATAGCGGGACTTGTGAACAATTGATTCAACATGGGTACGGTTAGAGGTTTTGGTCATCGGGAAAATCGAGGTGAAGAATTTCTTGAAGTCGCAAAAAGAGAATCACCGATCAGATTTGGACCATTGGATCTTAGAGGATTTGGACCGTCGATCTAGATCATCGTATCTTCCAGGAGTCAGAGATTTGGAAGGGAAAGAAATAGATTCTCATATATTTTTCCAAACCGCGAAGACCCGAAATATTTGGGAGCTAGGACTCAGTTCCTAGTGAAAGTTCATGTGGACCGCATAAGGAAAAGGGCTAGTTCTAGCTAGGGCCCTTGTCAGGTTTCGGGGTTTTGGAGGTTGGAGCGTTGGGGTTGTATCATACTAACATCCCCGAGGTTGTGATTCATGAATACGCCTTTTGGAGTGGACCAAGTCATAGCACGTGGTCATGTGGAGGAAGGCTCACACCTAGTGCTAGTTCGCACAAGCAGGGTTTTCATGTAAGGACCTGTGGTTTTTGTGATTGAAGGTTCCTACAGGGGATCCGAAGAGCCGTTTAGGCTCCATATTTGAATATCCACAGGCCGGGAGGTCAAGCAAAACCTGGTGAGGTAGGGGTGTTGCATCGGGTGGTATCAGAGAATACACCTTTATTTTCTATAGAGGGAAGATAGGGGACAATTGTGATTTGAATTCTGCATGGATAGATTGAAACAATTCTGCCAAGAAGACGTCAAGAGAGACCCATGCCCGATCTAGCCATAGAAAGGGAGATGAGGGAACTTTGTGATTTATTGGATGCTATGGAGACAACACAGAGGCAAACAACTGATGTTGGAGACGTCAGTGAAGCCAAAAGAGAGAATGGACCCAGAGCTAGAGAAGAAGAAGTTGTAGTTGAGGATGCTGCAGAGGAACGTCTATTCAAAGTTGTTGCAAGAATAGGTTCTAGAGAGAAAATGGACATTCTGATGTATAAAAAAAACTTATATGTTGAGGAGCTGCTAGATTGGTTTAGAGCTCTGGATAATTACTTCAACTATGAGGATATCGAAGAAGATAAGAGAGTTAAACATGTTGTCACTAGACTGAAAGGGCATGCAACACTATCGTGGGATGAACTGCATGTTGATAGACGTTGCAAAGGCAAGAAAAGAATTAAAATATGGGATAGAATGGTAGCGAAGATGAAATCCAAATTCATAACCATATATTACCAAATAAAACTATTCCAAAGAATGAAAAATTTGTGACAAAAAGCGATGACAGTGAAAGAATATACTGAGGAATTTTACAAGTTAAACATTAGAGCTAGTCATCACAAGAGTGATGATGAAAAATTCGCTAGATACATGAATGGCCTAAGATATGAGATTCAGGATGAGATGAGCATGGTGAAAAGTAGGACTGTGGAATATTCTTATCAAATTGCTTCAAAGGCAGAAGTAAAATTGGCCCAAAAGAAAGGTCAAAGGGGCAGAGGTAGAAGTCATATCATAGGCAAAGAAGTTTCCCAGGACAGAGTACAGAAGCCCAAGGATGAAGAGAAGAAACCTCATAACCACCCAGAAAGGGGAGGGAGCTCACAAAGAGGACAATATGCCAATAGGAACACTTTTTCTAGAGCAAGACGAAGAGGAAGAGGCAGAGGAGGTGAAATAAATTGTTTTGTCTGCGGAAATATCAGGCATAAATATTTTGAATGTCTCGATAGAAAAATATATGGAGGAGGTGAAGCTCACAGTTCAGAAGCAAGAAGACGAAATGTTGAGGCAGAATATGCAGAAGGCGGGAATTCTTTGATGATGAGGAAAATTCTCTTGAAGCCAAAGAAAGAGGTGGAGAATCCAGTCCAGAGGAACAATTTATTTAGGACTACTTGCAAGACAAAAGACATGGTATGCAAGGTGATAGTGGAAAGTGGAAGAACATATAATATAGTATCCATAGATATGGTGGAAAATTTGGAGTTGGAGACAATTGCACATCCGAGCCCATACAAGGTCTAATGGTTGCAAAAAGGACATCAAGTAACTGTCACTAAACAATGTTTAGTTGAATTTAAGATAGGGGAATATAGAGATGAGATCTTATGTGATGTTATTCCCATGGATGTCTATCATATTTTTTTGGGGAGACCATGGCAATATGACAGAAATGTTTTCCATTATGGAAGGAAGAATACATACACCTTGGAGAAGAATGGTAGGACACATATGTTTCTACCAATTGAAGACAAAAAGGCAAAAGCATAAGCACTAAATACTATACTTATCATGATTGGGAAGGAACTTCTAGAGGAAGTCAAGAAAGAAGAAGATATGTAGTTTTTTGTGGTTAGGAAACCTAGAGTCATCTTGACCAATACCAAAATAGATGATCTGCCTGAGGAAATTCAAGAGCTGCTAGAGGAATTTGTTGATATAGTGGTGGATGATTTACCTTGTTCATTGCCACCCATCAGGAGTATAAGCCATCACATTGAACTTATACCAGGGGCAAGTTTACCAAACAAAGCAACGTACAAACTAACGCTGCGGGAGAATGAAGAAGTCAAGAATCAAGTCCAGGATTTGATGGACAAGGTATTGATTAGAGAAATCTTGCATCCATGCACTATGTCAATAGTGTTAAGTCCGAAGAAGGATGGTGGATGGAGGATGTGTACATAATCGAGGGCTATAAAAAAAATAACCATTAGGTATAGATTTCCTTTACCCAGGATGGATTGCTTGAGTGGAGCAAAGTTTTTTTCAAAAATTGATTTGAAAAGAGGATATCATCAAATTAGAATGAGGGAACGTGATGAATGGAAGACACCATTCAATACGAATGAGGAACTATATGAATGGCTTGTCATGACATTTGGCTTGACAAATGCGCCAAGTACTTTTATGAGATTGATGAACAAAGTCTTGAAAGATTTCATTGGGAAATTTGTAATTGTGTATCTTGATGATATACTGATCTTTAGTAAGACTGAGGAAGAACATTTGAGACATTTAGCTTTAGTGATGAGGAGGTTTCAGCAAGAGAAATTGCCGATAAATCTGAAGAAGTCGTCTTTCATGAAGAAAAAACTCATTTATTTGGGTTTCTTGATCTCTTCGAATGAATTGAAGATGGATTCTGAAAAAGTAAAAGAAATCAAAGAATGGTCGTCGCCAAGGAATATCTTTGAAGTCAGAAGCTTTCATGGATTAGTCAGTTTTTACAGGAAGTTCATCAGAAAATTTAGTGGATTTTTTGCACCAATGATGGACACAATTAAGAAAAGACATAAATATTTTCATTGGACAGAGGATGCAGAGAAAATTTTCAAATTGTTGAAGGAGAAGATAATTGAACAACCAGTTCTAGTTCTACCATATTTTAACAAAAAATTCCAAGTCAGATGTGACGCAAGTGGATTTGTGGTTGGAGTAGTCTTAAGTCAAGACAATAGACCAATTGCATACTTCAGTGAGAAGCTGAATGAGACCAAGATGAAATATTCCATGTATGATAAATAATTTTATGCAATCATACAAGCATTAAAGAAATGGAGGCACTACTTGGTTCCAAAAGAGTTTGTTTTGCATAGAGACAACCATGCTTTACAATTCATAACTCGATAGGAGAAATTGAACCAGAAACATTCAAAATGGGTTGAATTTATGCAGAACTTTACTTTTGTTATAAACCACATTTCTGGAACTACTAACAAGGTTGTTGATGCGTTGAGTAGGAAATGTTTGATTCTGCAGGAGTTTCACGTGAAGAGCTTAGGTTTTGATAGATTGAAGGATATGTACAGAGATGATTCAGATTTCAAGGACACTTATGAAGCATGCGAGAATCATGTTTTAAGGGACATAAGCTAATGGATTGAATACCTGATCCAATATGGACTGTTATTCAAAGGAAATCAATTGTGTATCCCAAAGAGTTCTATGAGAGAAAACCTTTTGAAGGAAAAACATAGTGGAGGATTGGCTGGACATTTTGTCCATGAAAAAACATTTGTGCAACTGAACAAATTATATTATTGGCCAGGGATGAGGACAGATGTCAAGAAATTTGTCAACAAATGTAGAATTTTTCAGCACGCAAAGGGGAAAAGACAGAATACAGGATTATATCAACCATTGCCAGTACCAGAGAGGCCATGGGACGCGGTAAGCATGGATTTTTTGTTAGGACTGCTGAGGAAACAGAGAGGTTGTGATTCCATATTTGTGGTAGTCGACAGATTCTAAAAAATGACACATTTTATTCCATGTCAGAAAACCAGTGATGCAACACACATTGCAAATCTATTTTTCAAGGAAGTTGTTCGACTTCATGGTTTACCCAGGAGTATTGTTTCGGATAGGGATACCAAATTTGTTGGTCATTTTTGGAGGACACTATGAAAGAATTTGGGAATGGATTTATCTTTTATCTCAGCATATCACCCTTAGACAGATGGACAGACTGAGGTAGTAAATCGAAGTTTAGGGGACTTGTTGAGGAGTTTGGTTACTGAACACCATACACAGTGGGACCAGATTCTTCCGCAAGCAAAGTTTACATATAATGACTCAAATAATAGGAGCATAGGATAAAGACCATTCCAGATAATGTATGGAATGCATACAAGAGGAGTATATGAGTTGATAGAATTAGAGCAAAGTGAGTTTAGAAGTGCTGGAGAGAAATATTTTGCAGCGGGAATGAAAGAGCTCCACAATAAGATTAAAGAGTGGTTGCAAAATTCCAACCAGGAATACAAGCATAGAGTAGATCAGGTGTAACAAATATCGCCCATATTCAAAATAATAGATCTATATCGTTACAGAGAAGATGAAGTGGGAGAAGTAGAATTCCAGAAGGAAATTCAGTGGGTCAAACAGATGCCTGTAGCTGAAAAGCCGCAGATGGAAAAGATCATCGATCATGAGTTAGCAAGAAGACCCGAAGAAAGACATATTTTGAATATTTGGTAAAATGGAAAGGAAACCCGATTGAGGATGCCAGTTGGGAAAATGAAGCGCAGATCTAGAAACATGGAAAAACAGTGCAGGATCTCATGAACAAGAGTTCATGAATTTTTCAGCCCAAGGAGTATGATGCAGGAGCATCGTAAGAAAGCCAACAAAGCAAGTGCAAGAGAGGAAGACAACTGGAAATGCACCAATGCACATTTTGAGAACGTTTTGAATTTGAAAAGAGGAATATTAATGTAATAGTTGGGGGGACGTAATTTCCCTTAAATTTTTTGAGATTGTAACGCAGATATTGAGCATAGCTCTCATCTATCGAACATAGGCATTTAATGTAATCAATGTAAAGTAGTTGTAGAGATTTTAATTCGAATAGATAGTTAGAGCTGTAGGAGGGAAAACTCTAGAAAGATCCCTCTATGCATTGTATTGTATCAATTATTCTCATTGTAATTATAAGATCTGAAGAGTAAGAGAATAGAAGAGAAGAGACTGTAGAAGATTGTATAAGCAATTAGTTGATGCTATTGAACCCATGTACATATACACCTAGATTAATATAAGAAAGATTTGATCCAAATTCATGGTGTTTTTTGAATTTTGTTTACATCTGTTGAATGGTATATTTACAGTTAATTTTGGTCTCTGTTATGCATTTGTTTCAATGACTTATGTGTGTAATTTCATGTTGAATGTATGAAGTCTGTGAGAGGCAGAGTATGAGTTTCAATTGTTTCTCTTCCTGATAATTCCTGCAAGGGGTGCATTGAACGTCTGCAAGGAGTGTGTCGACAGGTTTCTGAGTTTTATCTCAGAGAAGATTAGGAGGGATATCGTTGTACCTATACCAACATAAGTGTGAGTGTGACACAGAGTCATGCAAGGAGTGTGCAGGCTGAGGAAAGCGTTAGATTTCTTCAACCCCATAGAGCAGTTGAAGAATCTATGTTTCAAGGAGTGCACAGAGTGGAAAACGTTGGATAACAAGAAGTTGTTGTGAAAGTTGTGCAAGGCGTGCATGCATGATTATTTTAGAATCCAAGAGTTTTGGAAAGAACAAGATCAGGAAGACTAGCGTTGTTCAAAACTCCCAAAAGGAGGAATAAATTTACAGTCGCCCAGGAAAAATCAAGTTCAGGGAGTCGGCGCCAAGTTGTTTGGTCGTGACTCATTGAGGTATGAATGGACGGTGGAAAGCTTCAAGGGAGAAGTGTCAATTTTTTGTGAACCATTGGATCAAATAGAGCTATGAGGAGGATAAGGTAGAGATCCATTCAACTCTTGAAGCTCAGGAGAGATAGGGACCATCAATCCCAATAGATCTAGAATGTTGGTTTGTTTTTGGATATCAGAGATCGCGAGTTGGGAGAACAAGTTTTTGCCTTGGTTTTCAAATCCCCGATACATGAAAGATAGATTGAATCCAGGTCATTGGATAGCGATACCTGTGAACCATTGATTTAGCATGGGTATGGTTTGGGGTTTTGGTCATCGATAAAATCAAGGTGAAGACTTTCCTGAAGTCACGAAAAGAGAATCAGCGATTAGATTTGGACCGTTGGATCTTGGAGGATCTGGACCATCGATCTAGATCATTGGATCATCGAGAGTCAAATATTTGGAAGGGAAGTAAGAGTTGCTCGTGGATTTTTTTGAACCACGAAGACTTGAAATCTTTGGGAGCTGGGACTCAGTTCCTAGCGAAAGGTCACGTGGAGCGCATAAGGAAAAGGGCTAGTGCTAGCTAGGCCCCTTGTTGGGTTTCAAGGTTTCAGAGGTTGGAGTGTTGGGGTTGTATCATACCAACATCCCTGAGGTCATGATTCAAAAATATGCCTTTTGGCGTGGACCAAGTCATAGCGCGTGGTCATGTGGAGGAAGGCTTGCACCCAGTGCTAGTTTGTGCAAGCGAGTTTTTCATATAAGGACCTATGGTTTTTGTGATTGAAGGTTCCTATAGGGGACTCAAAGAGCTGTTTTGGCTCCAGAGTTTTGAAGATCCATAGGTCGGGTGGTCAAGCAGAACCTGTTGAGGTAGGGGTGGTATGTCAATCAATGTCTTCTCATATCCACCTCATATATAGTTTCTCCCATGTCATCGGTGAAATCCACCCACAAGGTTCCAATCAATTGAAGGTTTTTTCACAATACAAATCAAAAAAAGGATCAAAGGAAGGCAACAGTGAAAAAAAGCAAACCACCTCTCATAGTAAATATGGGTTTTAATGCTTCTTAATGTTATTTTTTTTTAGGATAGATTTTATGTGTATGATGACAAAATGTTTTGGACAACAAAGATACATTTAGACATAATGTTTTGGACATCATGGATATAATTCAATTTTTGAGCAATAGTCATGTTTTATTTTAATACTAAAATATTTGACTATTTATATGAGGATGGAAGTTACAAGGTGAATATTTGAGTTAATTTTTGGGGTGTTGTATTTCATATTTTGATGATCATTAAGGAAATGAAAATTGGAGTGACAAGGGGTCCCACCTATTTAGTTATTATTTAAATAGACCCTTTATTATTTATTATTATTTATTTGTCTCAAATTATTAGTTAAGCTAACTAAGATTAACAAAAGAAAGGTAGTTGAACTATCATAATTTATTGGAAAAAATAATAAAATCTCACTCAAAAGAAGAGACAAAGGGAGAGAGAGAACAAAAAGGGAACTTTTGACATAAGGTCTTCTCTATACTTGTGAGATAATTCTTTTTTTCATTCATTCTAAGTTTACTAGAAAGCTAAACCATCTTGACGACAACATGGTCTTATTGAAGGTAACAAGATTCAAAACTGAATCATATCTTTCAACAACTTGTTTCTAAAGGTGTATGATCTATATTTGATAGTTTGTGTGTTCTTGTTTGTTTGTGGATTAGATTTCATGACTAATAAATAATATTTTGCAGAGTCAAGTGACAACACTTTTATGGTAAGTTGATCCAGATATTCATCTTCAGTTTTATTTTGTTGTCAAATTATTTTTTTATGGTGCCCATCAGGGACTTTTAAGTATGAATTTGGTCCCCACCCTTGCACGGGTTTGTAAAGAGAATTCATCTTTTTATATTAGAATGAAGTTAATATAAAAATCAGATTTATGATTTCGGTCTCACATGTGTATCTTAATGATATTTTTCAAAATTTTCTTTTATCCTTGTCTCTTATCCATGTACACACTTATGTATATTTTTTCTTTCTTTCTTTTGCATAGTTACATATAATATATAAAATCAACCTTGGTTCCTCCTACATATTACCTGTGGATCGAGTGATTGTTTTGAATTTAAGGCTATAAACTCTGGGTAACATTCCCAACTATCTTTCCTTATCCTAGCAATATTTGAGAATGTTTGAGTAAGGTTCTTCATACCTTTGCTTTAACACAAGGTAACCTGCTTCCTCCCCAATTCATACTCATCGCTTACATGGATGCACTTGCTCAGTAATGTCATTCCACCGTACCTGGGGCATGTCCCATATAAGCATGTTTTTTGATGAAATGCAAAATTCTTTGGTCTTGTACACAAGATGATGTGAATAAAGTATCTAGATGACGGTGGAGATGATATAACTAGGAATTCCTGCAAAAGGGTGTTATGAAAAACATGAAATATATATATGTGTGTGTGTGTGTGTGTGTGTGTGTGTGTGTGTGTGTGTGTGTGTGTGTGTGTGTGTGTGATAATAATTACCATACTCAATGTGATATGTACAACAACATGTGTTATGAATTGTGTTTATTTGAACATACCAAGGCTTGCATTTATGGAAAGATATATGACCTTGTTATCACAAAAGTTGTAGGTTGGGAAAAGCCTGACCCAACCACCAAAATGGAAACAACTAAGGGACACTATACCCAATGTCACCTCGATATAGGTCCTACACTTCGAGGGTGACTAGGTCACTCTAGGGAGGTGATCTCGGTGACCCTCGGAGGATTGCTATGGATGGAAGGGAAAGAATAGAAGTACCCCCCTAAAGGTCAGTGATGGAAGAGGAAATATGGCCTTGATGACTTGTCTCCAGGAGGTTTAAGGTTTGGAAGTATTTGGATGCATGCAAAGGGTGTTTGTAACTACCCGAGACACAAGAAAAGACACACTTGAATATAGTAATGTTAGGTGGAAAATAAAGTTAATATTTTTTTCCCTAATCGTAGAAATAATCAATGATATATATTGGAACAAAAAATATAATAAGGGATGCAATATAAGTTGTAAAAATACAATTGAATAAGCATGAGACAAGCTAGTAAAAACTAGTTTAGCTCAACAATGATAGAACAAGACTTTAGCACAAAAAGAAAGGGTGTCATAAAAGGATAATTGTAGTGATATTTATCAGCCTTATGTCTATAACAAACATGTTATTACAGCATAATATTTAATCACTAAAACTTTCCAAAATATGCATTGTATTTAGTAGATTATGTGGGCAGATTTTAGGCAATTTTAAACGATTAAATTAAGCATTATTGAAGCGTTTGGTTAGAGTTTTATGCATCCCTAATGGTTGTAGGTTAAATTTGCAACAAAAACAAGAAATAATTAGAGAAATGAAACTCCCTAGTGGCTCAAGCAAGCATTTATAGCATAGATTTGATTCAACTAGGAACAACTTCAAAATCATGAAATTTCATGTTTCCTAAAGCAACAATTTTATACCTCCAATGCAACAAGTGATGACTAGTGCCTTTAATAATTGGGTTAATGGAGTTAAGAAAATAAAGAGCCAAAGGTACTACCTCCTTGGGGGTATAAATCCTCTTACTCCCCAAGGAAAGTATCCCTAACTAGAGTTTAGGCTAAGAGGGTGTATGCACTTATACTTCTCTTAGAAACCCTTGTTAAACCAATAAAATGTAAGAATAAAGTGATGGAGGCTAAGGTAGGTGTGTATTCCCTTATACTTCCCACCTATCTCTAGCAAAATAACCTTGAATTGAATAAAAAATGATAGCACAATGTAAAAAATCTTACAAGTTCAAGGAAAAAATCTAAGACAAACCACCACAATAGCTAGAGAAAATCCTTCCAAGGCTAGTGTATCACTTCCATCAACCAATAACTAAAGATATAGCCATACATAAGAGCACAAGAGATAAACTATCCTTTCAGTCCAAGTACCTCTCCAAGATGGGAGAGTTATGTTATGAAATGAGATCTTATGATCTCTATTTATACAAAATTTCACTAAGATAGTTTGTCCACATAATTTTAGGATAAAACACAAGACTAGGGGTCAACAACCCTAATTTTTCCCCTTTACACAAATAATACTAAATAATTCATTTAAAAGTATACTTTTTGCACAAATGAAAAACCTAAGAGTGATGTCACCCCTTTAGGAGGGACGTTTTGGCACTTTTAGGAAAAATGTTGAGTTGGAGATGGTAGGGTTGGGCCTCCAAAGGCCACGTGTCTCCAATACAACCTTATTATTCATGATCCAATGGTTTCTTCCTTAAAAACATGCCATGTGTATCCATCACCACCTTAATCCCCTCAAGCTTGACGTCAAGCCTCCAAAAGATGATGTTTTTCTTCTCATAGGAAAAATGTTTGGCATGTGAGGGCTAGGTCATGTCTCTCAAGTAATATTATAGGCCTCCAAAGGTACATCTCTCTCATCCAGCATGCGGGCCCTTGGAATCCAACCTATGGGATTCAAGCCCCATGGAAGCCCAATCTAGGCTTGTTCCTCCAAAACTTTCCACCAATTAGTTCCTGCAAAGACAAATGAGCATGCCCTCCAAGGATCTCAAGTCAAAATATCATGATGAGTAAATCAAGTCAATAAGTGAGCCACCTAAGAATGTGCATCAAAGATTACCTTGTCAAACAAGTAAGTGCTCAAAGACATTATTCGACTTTCCAAGATTGGATATGGGAGGTTTGACGAGGTGTCCTATTAGGTAGATATTTCCCTAGGTCAAGAAGTGTTTTCAAGAGATCGCTCTCTAATCCATGTAAAGTGGAAGAAGTGGTTAAGGATCAAGACTCAATGGGCATGGGGTTTGTTAGTGCCTCCATTTTCCTTTCAATTAGAGTCGGTTTTAGTCGAGTTATGGCCCATGTGTAAAAACATGTGAAGTTAGGTACGTAACAATGAAGGGATCGAAGTCAGCAAGTGGTCGGTTGGTCCTTGGAAATGGGAATGGATGTCAGAATCGAAACATGCGTAAATGGTATGGGTATGTTGTTCCTATAGAGTCAGGTCCTATTAAAAGGTAGTATTTACATGCCACAGGTCGAGTCAAGTAGTTAATGGAAGTTTCGTTGGCAAGTGCAGTAACTGTTATCAACTCATTATGAAGGTCAAGGGAATGAAAAATCACGGCGTTCATATCATGTATTCCCTGCAACCCTTATCACATGTACTTCACACACGGGGATGTGCTATGGAAAATCTGCAATTCGATTTGAAACATCTAGTCACCATGAATTCAGTATTCTTCGACACGATTCCTCCTTCCACCTGACCTATTATAAATTTTAGATGCGTTGTACCGATTTTATTTGTGAAACCAGGTCCACGCACTGTTTGTAATTTTTCTCGCAAGTCCGAGTTGATCGAATTTTCCACCTTATGCATTTGTTGGATCTACCACGCGCAGGATAAATACTGGTCGCACCATGAAGACCTAACAAAACATAATAAAGGGTGTGTGAAGTTGCAGAATCGCCAAGACCGAGCCCCAAATCTACTGGGATTAGTTCTGACTCACAACAGGCGTCCCAAAGGATCCAAAGGGAGTTTTCCCTTTACCCACGGAAACAATGATATCACACCACGCATAACTCAGAGTGGAAGGAACTGAGAATTAAGGAAGGATAATAGAATCCCTTTCTCCCCAACAACAGATACCTTGGAGAAGGGGCAGGCCAAGGAAGAACAAGGAAGCTAGAGAAAACCAAGTCCCAAATGAGCCATGCGCAAGATCGGTTACCGAGGAATTACTTATGCACACTATTCAAATGGAACATATTGAAGGTACAAGCTGAAAAATTAGGAGTTGAACGAGGAGGAAAGATGTCGTGGGTACTAATGTTCAAGAGTCATCTCAGCAGTTGAAACAGGCGAAACTAAATATCACCGAACTTTACCAGGAAAATAGGGAGCTGAGAAAACAGCTAGCGACAAATACCCTTGAAGTGTCAGAAGCACAAGGCCATGGAGGAAACGTGATGTGGCTCAAGAGACAACTCAGAGAGGCACATGATGCAATCATACAACTGTGAGAAACACAAAGGCTATCAGAAGATAGGTAAGAGAATCATTTCATAGAATGTGAAGCGGTCGAGGAGAAATCTCGCACAACTCTCGCCAGAGCGCAGAAGAAACAAGATTAACCGAGTCTGTTCTCATATCCTCAATCAGATAGAAAATCTTGACAGTTTTGAAGGAGGCATTTCCTTAAAATGTTTTGTTGTTTTGATAATGACCATGACAGTCAGCAGCCACTTTCCGTGCACATTCCTCGAGCAAATGAGCGCGTGGAAAAAATCACAGTCATCACAGTAGATAGTATGACTTTGACAAACACTTGTCCTTGAGCTGCTTGATCGAAGGAAATCATTGACACATCACTCTCTCATGAAAAGACCTGGTCAATAACTGAATCCCTGTGGCGGAATACAAGTAGTCATGATGTAGCCATATGTATTTATTGTCTATTTTTGGAAAAGCATCATGCGAAGAGTCCCTTAACGCAGAACAATTAGTTTCCTAGTTTTTATAGTTTTTATAGATATTAGTTAGAAGAGAAGGGTATCCCAAGGAACGCCCTTGCCTATATATTTGATATTTTTGATGTAATCCAGATTGGTTGGAAAAATTGGTATAGACAGTGACTATCGTATGTAGTTTGAGATCGATCGAAATTTAATGCAAAAGTCCTGAAGATTTGATGAAAAGATTCTAATTGGAGCAGTTGGATGTATTGTTTTTCTTTCCTTGTGTATGTACTTCTTATTTTCTTTATTCATATCTTTTTCTATCTAAATCAGAACGAAATTTCGAACCTATGGATTCGCTGCGCAACGCCCCTTGTTCATGCCATTTAGACAAAATGTATTTCCTCTAAAGTTAACTCTGAATTCATCCTCAGTGGTGCTCCGAGTTTCTTTCTGTGTTTTCTACTCACCACACACGACTATTTTAAACTGAATATTGTTTCTCACTTAGCCTTTTTCCTCTCAATATTAGTCACTGAGTCATTTGTTTCCATCATTTTCTTAAATAAACTCCATAGCCCAAATTCGTACTTTTTTGCGACAATAGAACCAAAAATTATTATTTGACAGTGTTAAATCTAGTCGAAATTTTAAAGCCATATCTTGTATCAAGACAAAGTCTCCTGAGAGAGCCCTCTCTAGGAATGAAAGGCTAGTTTTGGGTCTCAAAGTTGGTTGAAATAGTTACCTCTGTTGCATGTTTATTAGCTGAATGGATTTACAGAGTGCTAACATTCTGGCGCTATTGTCGGGGATGGAATTGAATAAATTTTTCCTCGGAGAATGAATAAAGTTATAGATTTGACCCTTGAGGGTAACAGAGGGACAAACATATACACTGGTTGAAACCTTTACCCTGGCGACTCTATTCAAAAAGACCAGTAGCACCGAGTAGCACAGTTTGGGAAACCTGGCTCCTAGAATGATCTATACTAGAGAAAAACCTGACCCGAACCCTGTAGATCCTATGTACAACCCTGAGAAAAATTTTCGTAGGACTAGAGAGAAAACGCCATACCCATTCTATTACCTGGAAAAAATCCTATCCTTACCCAAAGACGATGCGCAAAGCATTGATGACCTTGATTTTGATGCATTATTTGAGCAAACCTGTTTAGGTCTAAGTCGAAAAATAGCTTGGACGAGACAGTTTTTTACCAAAAGATATTCCAAGCCTTGTTGTCTATTAATATTCCCCAAATACCCAACCCTCCTAGAGCCATGGTCACCAGATTCTCCCCCCTAATTCTGCTTGCTCAACTACATGATTTGCCCCAGAATTATAGCCAAAGGATTAAGCTCTATGATGCTGAAGGGAATGTTTTAGCCAAAAAGCATTTAGATTGGTTCAACGATTTCGTCGACCTAGAGGCGGTGGACTATGCAGAGGTGAAAATGAGGTTGTTCACACTGAGTTTTGTGGGGGAGGTGAGGAAGTGGTTCAAAGCCCTATGACCATAAAGTATCCAATATTTCTCCACGTTCGAAGCATCCTTCATTGCCAGATGGGGAGAAAATAAGAACCCCTTGCATTTGTTGACGCAGTATAATAATATGAAGAGGGTGTCAAAGGAATTAATGGTGCAATAATTCTCAGACCATTTCATGAGAGTTTATTACTCAATCCCTACAGAAGTCTAGCCAGCCATTGGGGCCATGCAGCTGGGATATGTAGACTCTTTTGACAGTGATTTCGCTCTGCTTATGAGAGAAAGAAGATTAGAAAATATATATGCAATGATGAGTGACACAATTGAAGTCGAGGTAAATATGATGGTGTCAGGGAAGATCAAATAGAGGTTCAATAGAGGTGATAGGAAACCCCATGGGGGCACACAACCATTGACATCTCGGTCCTCGGATGACAAGTTTGACTTGATGATGAAGATGATGGAGAAAATGATGGAGATAATTTCCATGGGAAACAAACCTGCTTCCTGAGAATAGAACGACCCCCAACACAAAAATCATAACCTCAGGAGGGGTCAAGTTCCTCAGATCAAACAAAGGGAACATAGGGAGAAGAGAGATCAAGGTGACCAACAAACAAGACCTCCTTTCCAAAACAACTATGCGGACGAAGAATTCGATCAGATGTTTAAAGACCAAATGCATTGTTGTGATGACAAGAAACCGTACGTGTTTTTTACGAAGGGAAAACATGATCAGTACACGAGAAAAAATGATGATTTTGTGTTGGAGACGGATGATGTACGGTTTGGGGAAATGGATGACTCGCTGTCCTGGGAAACAAAAGAGTTTAGAAAAAGTTATCAAAACACCATCATGTAGTTTCAGAAGAAATATAGCCTCAGGAGCAAGGAAGTGTCTACCGAGCCTTAGCAGACAAATCCCATAAGGAAACCTCTGGAGGAAACCCCTTCCACAAGTTGATTGAAGCTAGGCAACCCGACCAAGGATGCAACTGAAAATAAAAAGTCAAAGGAAGAGGCCTCGAGGAAAGCACCGAAAACATGCAGGGAAGCATGTGGAAATGAGGTAGATAAAGTATGTCCCCCTTTTAACTTTGAGCATGAAATGGATAAAATCAAAATCTTTGTCCTGTTCAATGAACTTATCCGAAAGGGCGAGTATTGGGAGAATATTATTAAAATGTTAAAAATGGGAGGGACCCCCAATACTTTGAACGTCCAAGATGATCACCCTTCTATCCTGTTTGGTTCGTGCGTCGAGGAGACAAGTGATACTGAGGATGTTTCCCCATTCTATGTCAGTTTGAAATTCCATGACATGAACCTGCATAACACCATGTTGGATTCTGGCGCATCGCATAACCTCATGTCAAAGGTAATCATGGACAAGTTGGGTTTGGATATCACCAGACCCTATAAGGAGATTTTTTCTTTTGATTCAAGGAAATTCAAGTGCTTAGGTATCATCAAGGACTTAGTTGTGTCGTTGGCCCAAATTCCTTTGAAGAACATGGTTATGGACGTGGTCGTGGCGGACATACCCCCAAAGTTTGGCATGCTTCTATCCAGGTCGTGGTTTGCAAAGTTAAAGGGGACTTTGCAAATGGACATGTCATATGCTACCATTATTATTTTCGGCCAAGATAGATGGTTATATAGAGAAGTGTTGCTGAAATATATGGTAAGTAGTAAGACACAACCAAATAACCATCCCATCTATTCAGTCGACACTGATGTGGGTTCCTCCATATTCTACAATGACCTTAGTTTTGAAGAGGATGAGACGACAACCATTATGACCGCTGATGACAAAGCCGCATGATAAGAAGTCGGGTGCGTTGATCCAAGAAACCATGTGGAGAATGAGATATGGAACATGAGTTTCGACGACGCGATAAACAATAAATGGGCTAGGGCCGACGTGTAGATAAATCCCCCCAAAGTGGGTTCAAAGCTCTGCTCGTACAAACTCTCTTTTGAATGTACAAAGAACATGGCCGATTATGAGGCACTGATTTTGGGCCTAAAGGTGTTAAAGGAATTAGGCGCAAAAAGGATAGCAGTACATGGAGACTCCGAGATGATTATAAAACAAGTGAATGGAATATATCAAGAAAAAAACCCGAGGTTGAGAGCATATGGAAACTTGGTGTTGGACCTCCTCAAGGAGTTCCCAGAGTATAATCTATCAGTTGTCCTGAGGGGGAAAAATCATATTGCTAACACATTGGCCACCTTGGCCTTGGTTTTCAAAATCCCCATTTTCCCCAACAAAAAATATGAAATCGAAGTCAAGCACAGGCTAGTAGTGCCTGATAATATCAAATACCAGTAGGTGTTTGAAGAAGACAAATAGGTGGAGAGGTTTCTACAAATGAGCGACGAGTTCGCTAATACAAACATTGACGATGAATGCTGCTGCGACAAAGATGGGAGCGCAGAAGTGCACAGTAATGACGACCCTTTCTAGAACCAGATAGTGGGAAGGGACATAATAAAACTGAAAAATAACATCATCCCAAAAGGGTTAGTGCCACTGGAAAATATGTTTGACGAAAATGACGTGGCTAAAAATCCCAATATCACTGCAAATGAAGAGGACGTGGAAGACTGCAACATCGAGACCGAGGAGAACTCAAAAATAATCAAATTATTGAAAACGCTCAATCCAGAGCTCAAGCAATACTACATCAAGCTCATGAATTATTTCCCCAACGTTTTCACGTGGAGCTATGACGATTTGAAGGTGTATGAAACTAAAGTGATCCAACATGTTATCCCTCTCAAAGAAGACCATAAGACTTTCAAACAGAAGTTGAGACGGATAAATCCCCTCCTATTTTCATTGATCGAAAAAGAGGTAAAGAAACTCTTTGATGCTAAGATTATTGTTTCTTTACGGTTTTCAAAATGGGTAGCCAGTTTGGTACTTGTAAGAAAGAAAAGTGGTGAAATAAGATTGTGTGTGGACTTCTGAATATTAAACAAAGTGTCCCTCAATGATCACTACCCTCTTCCTAAAATGGACTATATCATGCAAAAGGTGGTGGGATCCCAAAAGATGTCCATGCTAGATGGATTTTTGGGTTATAAAAAGATCGTGGTACACCCAGACGACAGGGAAAAGATTCCCTTTACGATGCCATGGGGGATGTTCATGTATGCCAAGATTCCTTTCAACCTGATTAAAGCGGGAGCTACCTTCCATAGGGAAATGGACATCGTGTTTTCTGATGAAAAGGACAAGTTTATTGTGATCTATCTGGATGACATCACAATATACTATGACTCCGACGAAAAACACCTCAGACACCTAAAAAGAGTTTTCCAGAAGTGCAGGAAGTTCGACATATCGCTAAATCCGAAGAAATCACATCTTGGGATGGAAGAAGGGAAGTTGTTGGGGCACATTATCTCGAAAGAGGGAATTAATATAGACTCCAGCAGGGTTGAAGGAATCCTAAAAATCGGCACTCCGTGAAGTAAGAAGGAATTGCAATCCTTCCTTGGAAAATTAAACTTCTTGAGAAGATTCATCCTGAACTTAGCAGAGATTATAAAGCATATCACTTGTATGCTCAGAAACGGGAATGAGATCAAGTGGAACCCGAAAGCCAAGAAATATTTTGAAGACATAAAGGTGGCGTTGAATAGAGATCCTATGCTAGCCTGTCCAGACTTCACAAAATATTTCATCCTATTTTCATTCGCCTCAGAGCATACGATCGTCAGCGTGTTGCTACAGAAGGATGATAAAAACTTTGAGAATCCTATATCCTATTTCAGCAGGATGCTAAGGGATGCTCCACTAAGGTATGAAATTATGGAAAAACAAGCATACACCTTAGTAAAATCTCTAAAGGAGTTCAGGACATACATATTGCACTCCTACATTATTTCCTATGTGCCCAACAATTCAGTTAAGGATATCCTGACTCATCCCGACCTCGAAGGGAGGAGAGGTAAGTGGATAGTGGCCATGCTGGAATATGACCTCGAGATTAATCCAACTAAACTAATTAAGGGTCAGGGCCTTGTGAAGTTTATGGTGCAGTCAGACTACGATGTTGTGGGAATCAATTTCATTGTTGATCTGTCAGAGAGTCCTCAGGAAGAAACGACTGCGTAGGTGTCTCAGAAGTTCTTTGATTCACTGTGGTATGCATGCAGAAATCATATATGTGTTGAATAATCTTCAGGCCCCTCTAGGCGTAAGTAGGACCAAGGCCAGATTTCTTAATCTTAAAGAGATTAAGTTCTGCATCCTAGATAACTCACTCTATTGGAAAGATCCTGGGGGGATATTGTTGAGCTGTTTGCTGGAAAATGATGCGAAGTGAGCCATAGAAGAATTTCACAAAGGTGATTATGGAGGGAACCACTACTGGAGAACCACCATGCACAAAATCCTGAGAGCGGGTTACTATTGGCCTACAATCTTCGCAGATGTGTACAAATATGTCTCCAGCTACCATGAATGTCAGATTTTTGATGGGAGAATAAAGTTACAACCCTTGCCACTAAATCCAATCTCAGTTGAAGCACATTTCATGCAGTGGGGTGTGGATTTCATAGGGGAAATAAATTCGCTATCCTTGGTGCAACAAAAATGGATACTCACGACCATTGACTACTTCCCAAAATGGATAGAAGCGATCCCCACCAAGCAAGCTATCAGCACAGTCATCATCCAATTTATGGAGACAAACATCTTTTCAAGATTTGGATGCCCTGTCAAGATCATAACAGAAAATGCGGCCACATTCAAGTCCAAGAGGATGGAAAAGTTTTGTCAGGATTACAATATAACCCTAGGGCATTCTATGATGTACTACCCACAAGGAAACGAGTTAGCAAAATCCTCAAATAAAATCCTAACCAGGATCATCAAAATACTCCTGCAAGACAATAAGAAAGCTTGGCACAAAAATAGTATCTATGCATTGTGGAAAGACCGGGTTACCACCAAGAAGTCCATCTCAATGTCGCCTTTTCAGATCATATACGGAGCAGACACAATTTTCCCTACCACACTGGGGTTGTGTTGGCAGCCAACCTAATTTTTTTTTTATTACTCTCAAAAAAGCTGCCTACACCCCTTGTCGTATTACGACAAATCATTGTCGCATTGTGCTAATGGACATTATTCTCATTTTTGCAACCATTACAATTCAATTTCGACTCAGTTTTCACAACTGCAAGTGTGAAAACACTCCTTTCGTTGATTAGATTGTCGTCGTCTTTGGTTGATTTGCTAAAAGATACTTGATCACTGGTTTATCGTATGACTGCTAAAGGTTGTATCAAACTTATGTTCTTGAGCATTATCTTACCTTGATTGCGCATTTGGATATATTTCATTGTTAAACCTTTGGGCATGAAATTTATTGGTCTCATTCTGATCTTGTGAAAACTGTAATGCATTTGGTCATATTGCTTTTATCCTTGTTTTGGACTTTCACTTGATTATTATATGAAGAAATTTTGATTGTGTGGTTCTAAGACTTTGGAGTACAAACATATATGATATGTACCAAATACATTGGCAAGTTTATAAGGTATGATAGCAATGTTTTCAAGGCATAAGGTATGATAGCAATGGTTTCAAGGCGCATGAGTTAATCATATTCGAATCGATGCTTGGTATATTTGCAAAGTTGAATGTTTCATGGTCCCGAGCTATGTATTAGCAGTAAACCCTATGATTAAGCGGTTGATTGAATGATACAATTAGCACGTTACATCGATAGTTAATGCTGGTACTGTGTTTGTTTTAAACTTAACACTTGGCGCATTATTGTCATATGAGGTGTTGATTCTGACTCGGATGAATGGCACGTTGAAGTGGTGATTCACCCATTTGCTGGTCGATGCATTTGTTTAAATGATTATGGTTTTAACAGCTCTGATCAGGTAATTAATGCTATGCGTGGCGATGGTAATCCCACCACCTTCGCACGCATGGAGTAGTTTTCAGTCTCGTCGGGCATTCAAACTATGGAAACCCTCTCGTATTCACTCTGTGCATTGTTCATTCGGTGTGAACCCTACCATGAACAAAGGTTATGGCTNTTCGATGGTTTTAATATCCCTGTTGCTCGACAATTCACACTGTCATTTGATGGATGCCGAGCCAAAGTTGGAGATGTCCAGCTTGAAGTCATCGAACAATCTCTCAGCCTGGCAACTAGCCTGCCTGTTAAGGGAAAAATGGTCCAAAAGTTATAAGGTGAATGATGTCCCATGGACATTACTGTTTCGGTCTCGGACAGTGAGGTCGTGCAACAGAGGTTTACCTGAGAAGATGTTGAAACCCCGCTGGTATGATCTCTTGATGATTCTCAAGCAATTCGTCACCTGCGAAGGCAGGTATGGATTTGTTTTCCTGTTTCATCTACGTTTGTTAATGGTATTTATGGGCTTCGAGCTTTTCATGCCGCATTATTTGCACCGAAGTTTATTCAAAATGGCTAAGAAGTATAAGCGAAGTCAGGCTCATACTAGCCTATTCCATGTTGGGTTGATTAAAATGCTGGTTGTTTATGAATTGGGGTTACGTCGAGATTCCTAGCCCGAATTTCTCAACCGTAATGGTTTTGAGGAATCAAACCCTCCTCAAATCGATAAGCCTGTGGTATCCGAGAGTAAGTCTACCCCTGTACCCTACAGTGTTTTACTACCTAAGCCCGAACCCGACTCACCTGTTAATTCGCCTATGGCTGTGACTAAAGTGGCCAAGCCCATAACCACAAAAGCTAGGGCGAAGACTGCTGCCAGAAACAAGAAAAATGCAAGAATGATCTCTCGCATGGAGAGAAATAAGTCGAAGCCTCCTGCCAAAATAGAGCCCATCGCGGTCAGCGAGGACTCTGATTCGAGCATTGAGCGTTTTCTCGCCGAAGAGGGCTTCTGTGATGACGAACCTCCATACGATTTCGTTGATAATTTGCCTCCTTGTCTTCGGGGCAACCCTGAATTTCCTGGTATCAAGCCATATCTTGAAACCCTCGGGGAATCATCAAACCCCCCTTCTGCTCAAAAGGTTGCGTCACCTTGCGACCAGTGTGGACTGTGGTTAGAGAGATACTATTTGGACGTTCCTAAGTTGCAATCCAAAATTCATGATTTAGAAAATTAGGTGGCTAAGCTTACTGGTCGGAATGATAAGGGGCAGCCTAATGAAAAAAATCAACGGACTGCTGGATCAATCTTGTTCAAAACGTTGAATCTGCCACTGCAATTGTCAATTCGAAATTGACATAACTCCAACAGCTGTAATGGTATAATTTTCCTCTTTTATACAGCGTGTTCATAAGCTCTGTTTGTATGGTTGATTTGCTCTGTCATGCATAAGTTTTGTCGATTTCTGGATTGGTTGTGACTACATTTAGTTTGATCGACCATAATCGAATTTGGATTTGTTGTTATTTGATATCTTTTCTATTTTTGAAACACAAGTGATATCTCTGTTCGATTTGATTATATCATTGCGCGATATGATGAGTAAATT
>SNQJ01S0099734.1:8364-18531 GCA_010110895.2 Picea sitchensis
GAATTAATTCAAGAATATATGTTTGTCTTTTCTCTGTATGAATGTGAAACTCCTCTTTATGTTGTTTACCAAGTGCACATGCTTCACATGGAAAATGATCATTCTTCATAACAAGAAGACCTTCTACCATAGTTTTTCATTGGAACAACATCAAATCATTGTAATTTAGGTGCCCATACCTATGGTTCCATAAATATTATGTTGACATTGTTGTGGATGTCAATGCAACATGATGTTTCATTGTCACATCCAATTTATACAATCCACCAACCCTGGTACCTATGGAAATAACCCTATCGTGATCCTTGATATCTTTTACAACACACCTCAACTTACCAAATTCCACTATTAGATTATTATGAGTGATAGTTGAAACATATATTAAATTCTTTTTAATACCAGGAACATACATCACATCATGAATTTGTTTCAATTGTCCATTAGGTAAGTTCACACTTATTACTCCATAGCCTTGGACCTTATGTGATTTGTTATATCCTAGGTAAATGTGTATGCCCTCATTTTTCTCATAATATTCATCATACCATTCTTTATTACAAGTCATATGAGTTGATGCACCAAAATATATGAACCATGTAGTCTCATCATCAATTTCAATAGACAATGCAGCTTCAGAAATAAACAACTTAAGATTTTTAAATCCATCATTAACTGAAGTGTCTCTATGCACGAAATTTTTATTATGCCTTCTATGCCTTTGATTTGATTCATGATTCTTTTTTCTATAAAAATCTTTAGCAATATGTCGAGGTTTTCCACAATAGTCACATTCAATATTTCTCTTAACATAGGAATCGTGATTTGTCATACCTTTCTGCTTTGCTTGAAACTGACCTCTATTCCTGTCCCACGATTTCCCTTGGTATGATGTTCTACCTCTTTCAATCAATGCTAAATTTGAGCCACTTGAATCTAGATCATAATTCTTCATTCTCTCTTCCTATTGAAGAGGAATCCCATCCAATTCATCAAACATAGGAGGTGTTTGTCTAGATGAGAGTGTTGAAATAAAGACTTTATAGTCTTGGACTAAACCCTTCAAAGCAACTGTTAGTAAATCGCTACTAGAAACGTTTCCATCAATGACACCCACCTTATCACTTAAATTTTTAATTATGAAAACAAAATTGCTTATGTTTTCATTAGATTCCATTTTGATAGATAGTAGCTTAGTTTTTAAAATTAAATTGTGGTTTTCATTAGAGGTTTCAAACAAACCTTTGAAGATGTCCCACATCTCTTTTGACTCTTTTGAAGTTTAATAGTCTCTCATGTGAGGAATGATGATTTCCTTTAGACACACAAAAAATAACTTTCACTTTATTCTCTCACCTATCCCAATTTGGAATGGAGCAAACAACAATCAGTTTGGGCTCATCACCTTTGACAGTAGTCCATAGGCTATATGCCTCGAGAATGTTGGTCAGTTTAAATTTCTAGTTTACGTAATTCTCGCCATCAAGCTTAGTTGACTCATTTAAATATGAATCGGAAAGAGGGTTTTCCATTTTATTCAACAAATAATTCAATGATCAATTAATATTAAAAAAATTGTATTGTTGTATTTTACCTCCCACACGGGATTCAACTCGGCTGCAGGTCACCTTTCTCTACTGTACCAGTGTTCACTCAAACCCCAATCCTCAGATCGCGCCAAGAAACAATAAATATATATATATATATATATGAGAGGAAACATCAAATATATATATATATATATATATAAGGGATGCAAACACTCCACAGGCGCATCAACCAAATTGGTGCATTCACAACACTCAATCCGCAGTGACAAATCTTCTTGAGCACGAAGCAAAGCACGCACGAGCACCTCCACTGTACACAGATGTCCTCTGTCCACTGTACACAGATGTTTCATAGCGTCTGGTTTCCACAGGTCTGCAGCTCGCATCTGATAACATATGATGACAAACAATGACAGGAGTTGTATGTATTCAATAGAAAAATGATGGCAGGGAATGATACTGCGGCAAGCAATGTTGCACTCCTACACTTCATGGACACTTCACGGATTTTTGTGAGCTTGGCGATTGGCACAATGCACACCATCGATAAAGCACAAGTGAATTAGATGTTCCCACCAGTGCCAGAAAGTACTAAGGTAGCATTGATTGTCAGAATGTTGAGGAGCAGTCGATGATTGCAAGTTGATGGCAGCTCAAGTGACAGTCGACAGCTTCTGTACACAAATCTCACTCGCGCTCACGGTTTGGCAGACGACGACTCTTTTCTCCTGAGTTCTGATACCATATCAAAAATAAAACGGAGGAACGCACCAAGTGAGACGGAGCTCCCACTACTTGCATTGATCAGGGAAATCAATTACATTTATAGAGGAAGATATTACTCCTATCTAAGTGGATCTCAAACCACCTTCAACCTTAATCTACGTACCAATAAAACAAACTCACAACAATATTCTATTTTAATAGTTTTCTAGATGTTTCTTCATTATTCTAACATGATTGAATAGTTATCTTCTGTTTTTCTTCGTTCAATGATTATATTCAGTGCATTGTTTTTCTTTTCTCAATCACTAATTTGTTCAATCAATAACAAAGTTTTCTTTGTTGTTCAATTGAAACTACTCCATATCAATAATAGGTAGAGAAACTTGTAAAGGTTATTACTTTGTTACAATATCATTTAGATTTAGGAAGTATTGTAAAACAAAAAGAAGTTGAAGAATAATTTTTTTGATTTAATGGTGTTGAACTAGTTTGAAAAATATTTTAAATAATTTACTAAGTTGGAAATATATCTAAGTTGAAGAAGAAATATAAAGAATTTTTTATAAATAAAATGAAATATGAGAGATTTTCTATAAGTAAAATGAAATATGTTAGATACATATATTGAAATATTATAAATGAAGAAAACATTAAAAAAATTAGAAAAATAAATTTTTCATCTAAATAGAAAATGTATATTAGATTATAAATAAATAAAAATTAATTATTAAATTAGAAAAAAATAAAATGGAAGGAAAAAAATAAAGAATAAAAATTAAATTAAAATATAACAATCATATATATATAATTATTAAAAAAACTAAAATATTAAATTAAATTAATTCTTTTTAGTTAAACAAAAATCTAATTATAAAAAGTATAAAGTTAGTTTATTTATAATAATTTGGTAATAAATTTTAATTGAAAATTAAAATATTTACAAATATTATAATAATAATAATAATAATAATGTATTTTTAAGGTCATAACCAAGTCAACACACCAAATTGGTGTATGAGACCCCCTTGTTTGTGGGACAAGAGACCTCCTTGTATGAGAACCTCTTGTTTGTGGGATAAGGGATCCCCCTCCGCCCAGCGATTTGACTGGTAAAGTCTCTGGTAAAGTCTACGAAGGTATACATACCCTACGCCCCTATGGATTTGAACCTATACATATAAATAAGAAGAGAAGCTTGACTAGCAATATTGATATCTGCAAAGGGCTAAGGTATTATATTTTCATTCATTGTTATGTTTTTTCTAAATTAAACTTTAGAGCAAATACAAAATTAAATTTGAATTTATTATTATTATTATTATTAAAAGTTTGGGTTAAGGTATTGTATTTTTATTCATTGTTATGTTTTTTCTGAATTAAACTTTAGAGCAAATACAAAATTAAATTTAAATTTATTATTAAATTATTAAAAGTTTGTAGTGATTATTATTATTATTATTGAAAGTTTGGAGTTATTATTATTATTATTATTAAGTTACAATGAATTTATGTGGGTATAAATAAAAAATGGTAATCTGAATGGAGTTTTAGAGGTAAATGTATTTATCACGAGAGTATAATTATAATAGGAAGAAATAGTTTGTAACCCCTAGTATTTATCACCATCTAATTTAATGGTTTTTTTTTCACTTTATATATTTAGTAATTATAATTTCTTTCTATTTATTTTGAAATTATTATTTCTATTTCTGTTTAGGAGACTTCATCTTTTTAACTTTTTAGACTATATCTTGTCACAACACTTTTAGAATTGACATAATGTTTTTATTATCTAAAAACCTACAATTAAGTTTAGAAGGAGATTTATGAGACAATCATATTTATTGACTTTTTTAGAATAATGACTTGTTGATGAAAATAGAAATTGTAGTTTTCATGGTTAGTTTAAGTAGTCATGAGTTAAAAGTAAGATCTCTTGAAGAGTTATGAGATGATCACATTTATTGACTTTTTTACAAAAATATTTGTTAATAAAAATAGAAGATATAATTTTTATAGTTAACTCAAGTGATCATGAGTTAAAAGTGAAACTCCCTATAAATTTGATCTACACATGATAGAACCAAAGTTGAAATAGATCTACCCTGATAACAAGTAAATAATCTTTGATTTTGGGCTGGATCTACTATTCTTACTTACAGAAGAGTGTTGTTGCTGTTTAAAGCTGTCAAAGCATGATGGGAGCATCATCATSCTTCGTGATACTAATAAARGTGAACTAGSATTATCATAAATTGGTGAATTTCAAAGTCCTGAAGTGGTCAGAGGGTGATATTGGTGGGTGGATAGACGGTTTAGATTTTGCAGTTTTATGCAAGATGTTAGTTTAATTTCACTTATTTGCAAAGCAAATCCCAATGTGCTGATCATGTGCCTCTTATCATAGCGTTGTACGCGTATATATATTCGATATCATACAGTAAATACATATGCAACAACAAGAAGGATTGATTTCGTGAATTCCAAGTCATAAAATTTGACATGGTCGCATGAGGCTTAAAAAAATACGGACATTGACTTGGAATTCTTTACCGAACATTCCGATTTTAGACATGGTAGCATGAGGCTAAAAAATTGACATTGACGTAAAATTCCTTACCTAACAGTCGTCCAAAAAATCAGATTCGAGTTATTCCAACATCTCTCTTCCGGCAGGCGGCGGCTGCTATGATCGACACGAGTGGGTGGATTAGTTGATGAATTTTATATTGTAATCTCTCCTGTCTAATCATCTAATCTCTTCTTCAATCCATTTCATGAATTTTAACTTTTAGAAATGACACTGTTAAGTGTGCAATAGTATGTACCCGCCATTAACAACTGGGACATTTGGGGCTAATGGCCCTTAAATCACGCTATCACACGTTTACATCTTTGGTCTGATTTAAATATTAATCCATCATATCTTTCTATGAAACTATAACACTACCTTTCTTTCTCAACCACGTAACTCGTGTCATGCACATTAACTTAGTTTTACACGCTTAATCATTTTATCCATCTTATATCCTGAAAGTTTGGAATTTTCAACATAAGCATATTTATGTAATTTACTTTTAAGATTACGGTCAAACCAATCCTAAATCTATTTCTTTATTGGTAACTCAACCAATCCTATCACATTACTCATTTATTTGTGTGTTGAATACTTATCTTCGTCACAAGTTTTTTGTTTTTTAATCTTTCAGTCGCTAATTGAATAGTTATGTTCTGTTTTTCTTTTCTTCGCTCGCTCGTTCAATGATTTATCTTCATTGCACTGCTTTTCTTTTCTCAATCACTAACAGTGTTTTTTTTGTTGTTCAATCAAAAGTGTATCATTGAATTTTTCAAATCTTAGCCCCATTACGAGGACAGGACGTAAACCATTTATCAAGAGTTTTGATTCATTCCAAAAAGAACTTAGGTCATTGAATTTCAGAAAATATAAATTTACTCATTTTTTTATACAACTTTCTTCTTTACTTAAACGGTTTCAATCTACATTACATGCCCAGTCAGCTTCTTAATATTTTAAGTTAATATTATGTTAATTTATGGAAACGCATTATTATTTGATATATATATATATAGTGGAAAGAAAATTATAATGCACTATAGAGGAGGAGACATGACATGAGATTATTTTTTATTTTAATAAATAAAATTTAAAATTTAAAATAAATAAAATATAATGAAAACTTTAATTATTAAAGATTTATGTATAATAATAAGATTTATGAATAACAAATTTTCCACTTTAGTTTATGAAAACTTAATATGTTCATTATGAGAATTTGAAGGAAATATGTTGTTTTGAATATTTGAAATTCTAAATGATGAGATACTTTTTAGTTTCATTATGAGAATTCAAACTAAATCCATTGTTTTGAATCCTCCAAATTCTACCATGTTTTAAGGGAACATAATCCTTGGAAACCAAAGAGGCTTAATCATCAACTCCATTTCTTAAGTAATTTAATATGGTTTTATCAAGCAAATTTGCATTCCCTTCATCATGTATCACCCCATTGGGTTGAAAGGAATTAGTGTGCAAGAGAAAAAATCAATGCGCACCCTAACATATTTTTACATACTTTCTTTCTAACTTAGTGTCAACATTATCAACACTAAGTTGTCATAAGGAAGCATGTAGTTGGGATATTGTAATTTATAATGCTATGAAGTGAAAGCTTTGGTTTGGGGAATTCCCTTCTCGAAATTGAGTACTTGTTCATGTAGATTCATTTGTGCATATGTATCTCAATCTTATGTGGTAATTCGGTAAGTAAAAGAAACTATGCACATATCTCTCTAGTAACATCAATATCAGTATGATATTTCAAATGTATTGTGGATTATGAAATTGAGTTTCCTTTGGGATCCGAGATAAGGAGTGAAAGAAAAGTTGGATTTTGGAGGCTCGATTGGGTTCTTTAAATTGGGTGGTTGGGTTCTTAGCTTCTTGTCGTGGTTTCTCTAACACTCTCTAGATTTTTGAAATTAGTGCCCTCTCTCTTTGTGATTCTTGTGAATCCCCATGTTCTTTGGATTGTGAATTTGGTAGGTAATAAAATCATAGATCCCTAGTGGCATTTTTCTTGGGTAATTTCATGTTTTTTTCTATTTGGTTTCCAATTATTTGGAATGGAATATTCACCATTAGGGTTAAATGGATAATCCATGCAATCAACCTCACCAAGGGTGTTGCTATGGCATATTGGGAATTCAAAGGGCCCAGGCATGAGAATCTCATTTTTGAAAACAACACTTCTATATTTTATGTAATATGTAAATTGAATCGGCATGAGGAAACCCACAATAAGGAGTATGCTATTACGATGAAGATCTTATTGCAAAAAAACAAGAAAATTTACTCTCTCAAGGTAGAATATAGTATACTTAATCAACGAGTTTCTACTGAGAATAAGACCATATGCTATTATGATGAAGATGTTATTGCAACAAAACAAGAAAATTTAAGCTCATAAGGTAGAATATAATATTCTTAATCAACGACTTTCTACTCTTAATAGGACGTCTCAATTAGTAACCTCAAACATTGGAATACCAATGGGATCAACCCTAGAGGAATTCAAAGAAGAAAACATTGTTCATTGATGATACGAAGATGGCGACATAGAAGCACGTTGAATCACATCCCTCCAATGTTGGGCAAGATGAATTTGCGTAAAATTTTCCTCCTCAACCCAATCCATTTTAGGGAAGAAACTTTTAAGCATGGAAATATTTGGTTTTTGGTTTCATTTTTATATTCATATAGATACTTAATGCATTTAACACTATGATGGATCTATTTCTTTCTTATGGATTTTAATACTTAATATATCTCATCTTAAGATGAATTTATGATGGTATACAGGGATGATTTTAGGGGCTAAATTTCGCTCATGGGCTAATTTTCCATGCTTTTTCCAAAAATGAGATTCGTTATTTTAAAAATGATTCGCCCAAATTCTATAGGATAAAATTATTTTACCTTAAAAATCGCCAAAATGTTATAAAAACTATATAAAATCCTCAGAAATTTGAATATTTTTACAAAAATATCACCATTCATTTATAGTTGGCGAATGAAGGATCAATAAGATTCGCCAAAGTTTCTACATTTTAAAATAAATTTCCATCCTTAAAATCCTCCCTAATGGTATAAATAATAACCAATGCTCATCTCTATGGAATTTTAGAAATAGATGTATTGGAGGTGGATGAATATATCTATGATGAGTTTGAGGGTGAGTGATGAGAATCCTTTCCATCACCAATTTGTGCAAAAATGTGGTGATAAGTGAGCTTAACATTGAAACATTGATAGAGTAAGAGGTTCCAAATTTTGAGCCATAATACACATATTGGAAGATATCCTTATTACTATAAGAACCAAGAAAAACTTGTAAAGGTTATTACTTTTTTACTATATCATTTAAACTTAGGAAGTATTGTAAAACAAAATTAAATTATTTTTTTTTTTTTCATTTAATGATGTGTCTACCCTAAAAAAATATTTTAAATCCACTTTAATTAATCTAGATTTACTAAGTTGGAAATATGAGGAAGTTGAAAACAAAATATGAGTAATTTTTTTATAAATATAATGAAGTGTGATAATTACATATTTGGGGATTTTTATAAGTAAATTGAAACATACTATATACATATATTGAAATATTAGAAATGAAAAGAAAATTGAAAAAATTAGAGAAAACAAATATTTCATCTAAATAAAAAATAGAAAATAATAAAATTTAATTATTAAATTGAAAAAATAAATAAATTTAAATCTAATAAAATATTAAAAATAAAAAATATATATATATATTAAAAAAAATTAACATTAACTTATGTTAAACAAAATTTTAAATAATTAAAAACGTAAAAATAATTTAAATTTATTTATAATAATTTAATTATAAGTTTTAATTAAACATTGAAATACTTACAAACATTTGAAAAGAACCATATAGATATAATCAAGAAGAGAAGCTTCACGATATGACTAAATTGCAAAGGGTTAAGACATTATATTTTCATTCATTACCATGTTTTTTTTAATTAAAGTTTGTAGCAAATATAAAATTAAATTTTGAAAGTCTTATTATTATTTGCGTTAGAAATGTATTATTATTATTAATTTTTTTATAAAATTAAATTTTGAAAATCTTATTATTATTTGTATTGGAAATGTATTATTATTATTATTAACTTTTTTGATATAACTAGTTTATCATAGTATTCATTATTTTGATATTTTAATTTTGAAATAAAAACATTTTAACATTTAACATAAATTTACATATTATTTTCATACTTCAATTTTGGAATAACAATATTTTAACTTTAAACATAAATTTAAACATTGTTTTTAAAATTGATTTTTATAAAAAAAAAAATTGTGAATTTTGAAATAAATAAAATTATTCTTAATTTTTATAATTGAGAATTTTATAATTAAAAATAAAATATATAAATAATATTTTTGTATTTTTTATATTTTTTTATCTATAATATAAATAATCAATTCTAATTTAGAAGATTAAAATTATCTATTTGTTTTGTGAAGTATAAAAAAAAGTAAGTATTGTTCAGATAAGAACAAATTCTCATGAGTTTCATAGTGAAATTGGGAGTTGATCAATTACTAAAAATCCATGGGATGAAAGAGTGTGTCACCTTTGTGACACTAAGAATGTTGAAGATGAATAAAACTTTTTCTTAGATTGTCAAGCCTATACCCATATTAGATATCATTTTCAAAATACTTGTCACACTACCAACTTTCCTAACCTATTAACTCAACAAAAGTATCGTGATTTTGGAAAAACTTCTCTTAATGCTTTTAGAGCACAAAAACACGATTCTAAAGAATCTCAAGTAATCACTTACACTCTTAAAGTAGGATAGACCAATTTGATCTTAGCGGATTTTAATCATCATCATCATAAATGAATTAAAATGGAGAAAAAAAAACATTTATGCATTTTTTTAAAGCTATATATATTTATATATATATATATATATATTATTTTTAAAATTTAAAAATTATTATTTATATTTAAAAAGATTTTATAAATTTTTATATTGAAAATATTTTAAAATAAAAAGAAATTTTATTAAAATATTATTATTTTTTAAATAAATTAAAAATTAAGATAGATTTTTACTATTTTATTCATTTTTAGAAAAAGTGAATGACAATAGCTCAATTTACATTTTAATAAATAATTTAATAACAATTTACATTTTAATAAATAATTTAATAAAATTTTGAAAGTAAATAAATGAATCATTAAAATTTATGAATTATATTATGATGATCCTAATTTGTTATTAATTATTATCATGATCATCTAATTTTAAAATTATTGATGAGTCA
>SNQJ01S0099737.1:0-13948 GCA_010110895.2 Picea sitchensis
CTACAGTGATGAAATGCCCAAATTCTTTAACCAGGAAGAACTGTGTAGTGATTTGGCAACCCGAACACAGTTGTGCGACAAAAAATCTTGTATGTTTTAATTTGTTTATGTTTATGTCCCCAAGGGTTAGGTATTCAAGGGTTCTACAGACAAGGGTTTACCCTGTGCTATAGCTCTCTGATATACGTGCGGGGTCCAACAATAGTACTCGACCCAATATCTCAGGGCACTAACTAAGGAGGATAAACCGTACCCTTAGCCGTACTACCCGACTACCCAGGTACTAGAGAGTATCTTCTCGAGCGTTGTTCTCGGTGACCTATAGCAGTCAAGCGACCAACCAGTTTATCTAAAGAGGGCTTCAGGTAATCTAGGTCGATCCGTACACAGGTGTTGTCTGATGCGCTACCACTAGAAGGGGTACCAACAAGGGTTACAAGGCTGGCCAACATATGTGCTCTTAAGTACAACTTGTATTTCCTACATGTATGAATCCCTCAACCGCGGGTTTATGCGCGTAACGACAGATCTCTATGGCTTAAAGACGTCGGAATACGTCTCTACTCTGGAAAAAAAATTAACCCACACTTTCTGTCGAGGAAAGTTCTCTTATACCACTTGTAATATACCAGATATAAAAAGTATGTAGAACAGAAATAAAATGCTTAGAAATGGCAGAATAACAACAATATAACCAGAACAATCACCACAATAGCACTGAAATTATATAAGAATAACAAAAGAAATATCACTTTGATTCTGAAAGCAATGTTCACGGGCCTCTTTGAGGAGGCAACCTCCAGTTGAGCAGAGCTCTATTATAATAATATCCAAGCTAGGGTTCTCATACCCTCGACTCCTATTTATACTAAATATGTCTATCAAAAGAAGCATCTAGAGGAAGATCCTTCTAGAAGTGGAAGATTCTATTAGGTCTTCTTACATTCGACTTATTCTATTTTATTGCAAGGCCTTATTAATATTGACCTTTATTATATCCGAATATATTGTTCTACCTATGTGCGAGTTAGGACCCTAACATAATTGCATAATTCCAAAAGAAGAGCATGCATTTAAGCATGAAGCTGGGATTAGGAGGGAGCTAATCATAAATGATATGATCCATTGAAGAATCTGTGAAGATTATAAAGTATATTTCCATGTTCCCCATTTAAATTAGTAGCCATTATAAACAACATGTGTTAAGTTTGACTCTAGAATAAGTCTTATTCGAAAAGAAGCCTTATGTATCCTTGGTTGTCCATCTACATATATATTCCTATGATGAAAGGAAGAATTTGGAATCTTCAGAAAAGAAGGGCTTGGAATCTATAGAAGACTCCATGGACCCCAAAGTTAAAGAGGAACATGAGGAAGAACATGAAGATTCCAGAACAACTAGTTATTATACCGAGAATCATAAGACTACCAACATCGTTTGAACCCACTAGAAGCAGTCAAGAAGAAGGAATGGAAGCTTTGATGAAGAACAGTGTATGTAAGAAATTGTGAAAAAGACTTATTAATGGAAGCATTGATAGATACAAGGCGATATTCAGAACTAGAGGTTCTCCCAGAAGGAGGGAGAAGACTATGATGATAGCTTGTTCAAGTAAACTAGATATACCTCTATCTGAGCTATTATATCTCTTGCAGTATCCATGGATTGAAGTTTACATTAGTTGGATGTAAAATAATGTTCTTCCAGTAGAGCAATTGAGGAAGAAGCTTATGTAGTGCAATATCAAGGTTTTGAGGTATACCAGAAAGAGACCCATGTATGCAAATGGAATAATACCTTCTATGGATTCAAGAAACTTGATGCAGAGCATCTCATGTACAACAAAAGTGTGGCAAAAACTTCCTATGATAGAGAAAGTGTATCATAATGGTTACTCAATAGTTTGGGGTGATGGATTGAAAATCCATGGCAAAATCCCATGATGACAAATATGAATAAGTTGAGAGATTCTAATCCAATAGACTCATCCATGTATCAACATTTGATTGGCTCTTTGATGTATTTGATGAATACTAGGCCAGAAATTTGCTTTGTTGTGAACATGTTGAGCCAGTTCCAGATGGAACCTAGCCATGAGAATTGAATAATTACAAACCATGCCTTGAAATGTCTTCATGGAATGTTTTGAGTACAACTCCATGGATTTATTGATTCAGATTAGGCAGGGAGTGTGGATAGCAGAAGAATTCCTTCTTGGATATGTTTCAGTTTGAGATTTTCCACGATATCATGGGCTAGCAGGAAACATAAGTATGTTGCGCTCATCACTACAGAAGCAAAGTATATTGCACCTTATGATACTTGTACGGAAGCAGTGTGGCTCTGTAAGTTGGTTTTTGGATTGTATGATTAGGTGTTGGATTCGAGCGTGATATATTGTGATGATCAGAGGTATGTGAAGCTTTCAGAGAACCCATTGTTCCATGACATGTTGAATCACATTGATATCAAGCATTATTTTCTCTGTGATAAAGTCAAGAGGGGAGAAGTGGTTCTCCAGTAAATCTCCATAGATGAGAAGATAACATATTTTTGGTAAAGCCTCTGTCCAAGATGAAAAATTTGTGTGCTTAAGGGATAAGGTGGGGCTTGTGGAGATGACTTCCGTATTGGAAAATGAAGTGACTACTCCTAGGTTGGGAGAGAGCACTGATCTATTATTGATTTATGGACAATCAATTTCCAGTTCAAAAAATGGTCCAGGTTGGGCAGTTCCTTTCTAGTCTGGAAAGTGGTTCGATATTTCTGATAGACAGTCATTTTCTAGTTCGGAAAATGGTCCAGATCGGACAATAATTTTATATTGCTAATGTACCATAGACAATGACTCCTCTTGTGGCCAATGTGGGGGAATGGTCTAGGAAATTCATTCTTCTTAGCAGTCACTCTGATTAGTGATCAAGTAGAATGGTCCACATTGTCGAGAATTCATACTTTTGAAGTTCACAGTTGTGAGTAGTTTCAAAGAATGGTTCATTTTGGATGTTGGTGCAGGACAATCATTTCCTTAGGAAATGGTCCAGATAGTCATTCCCTAGGACAAACTCATTCTCTCGAGGTTGCACTATGATTAGTGTCAAAGGAATGGTCCAGTTAGGTAAATGGTCCAGGTTTAACAATCAGGGATGGTCATTCCCTAAGGCAGACTCATTCTCTCCAGGTTGCATTCTGATTAGTGTCGGAGGAAAGGCCGAGTTAGGTGAACGGTCCAGCTTCAGAAATCAGGGACAATTATTCTGTTATGCTTGAGAAGAATAGTCCATATAGCCCATGAATGATGCTTCACTTTCTGGGGGAAGATGATCTTCCAAATCTCATATATGTGAGTGGAAGAATGGCCCAGATCAATCAATTTGTATCATGATATTGTTTATGCAGGTTGATACCAGATGATATTGTTGTTATGTTTGTTGTAAAGACTATATGTCTCTGGACAGTAGTTGTATGCTATTGTGGTGGATGTGATCCATTGTTAGTGGTTGTATGTCACTGGTTAGTAGCAGTGTGCTACTGAGAGTGGTTGTGTACCACTGGATAATAGTTATATACTACTATGAATAGAAACAATTGTGTTCTGTTGGATGGCATTGTTCTGATTGCCATGGAGACTATCTAGTTGGATAGTGATGATGGTACTCATGATTTGATCATGAGATAGCATGTGTTGCTATGATTATGCTACTAGTTGAATGTTTTGTTCGTGATCAATACCATTTCCTTTAATACCTCTCTATATAGGAGGGAGTGTTGATATTATGGTAGTTGCGGGAGGTATTAACCTCCACGTGTAACCTTTGACAAGACTAGAATATTCTGGGAAGAAAGAGAAACCCTAAAACATTGGATAATAACCCTAGAAGACAAGTCAGCTCAAGAGAATATTTAATATTGAGTTATTAGCTTCCAGAAAGAGAATTTGGCCTAGTTAAGTGAGATAGAGCAGCATAAATAGAGGGTGCTAGAGTGCATTTTCCACTCACTCACTCACAACTGCATAAGGACAAGAAGTGTGCATGACTAGAGGACAGATGCAGCTGCAGCAGTGGTGACTTGGTCTCTTGGTTATGGTTTGGAGTTTCTACTTGGTCTTTGGTTATTCTTGCTTGGTGTGCTAGCCTTGGAGAAAGGTGTGCTACCTTGGTTTTCTATTGGATTGCTTCCAGAATTATTTTGTTTGTCAAGGTTAAGGTGCTCGGGGGTGGCCTTTGTGCCTATGGTTGGGTGAAAATATTGTTATATTTTCTATGGTGAAACGAGCACACATATTTTTCTAACATATTTGACATGAATAGGTCTTATTGAGTTGATATTGAAGTTTGTTGGTGGCCGTAGGTGTTAGTATGTGTGCTATATATTAGATTAGTTATGCAAACAGATTTTATGGAGTTAATTTAGCTAGATTTAAATAAATACTGTTTTGGAATATTTTTGTTTCATTTCAACGAAAATACATGGTATTCATGCCTAAAGAACCTGTCACCCCCAGTTTGAGTTCAAAAGTAAAGTTTTTAGAAGCTAAATCATAAATCTGGGTGATTTGCAGAATTTGCTTATGGCCTGTGGAAATTTGTATTATTCCTGGGTAAGGAAAGATGTTAGTTATTCTATGTTCTCTCTATTCTATCTCTCCCTTTTCTATCCTTCATCCTTGAAATTCCCTCTTCGAGTTTTATTTTTCTCTTTCTCTATTTTCTGGAAGTTAGAATTTCAACATGGGTGTTGCAACAATATGTGTTACAACAACAAGATTTAGAGCATGCGTGTTACATCAACAAGTGTTACAACAATAGGTGTTGCAGAAACATGTGTTGCAACAATGGGTGTTGTAGCAACAAGTGTTGTAGAAGTGGTATTTCAACAACAAGAGTTACAATGCTTGTGTTACAACAATGGAAGTGGCAACATGTATTTCACCCTTCAATTTACTAGCTTGAAAATGAAATATTTTATTTTGATGAGGTTCACTTAGGGCCAAAGATTCTCCTGCATCAATATGGATGTAGGTTTGTTTGCATATGAAGTGTTTGGTTAAACACCTCAATGCCGGATGTTCATATGCAACTGAGGAGTTTATATAAATGATGTTGTGTTTTTAGGATTCGTTTTCTAATAGAGTGATTGTTCAAATGGCTCAATGGAAATTATGGTTGTAGCTTACTTGCAAGGTGTTGCCAAAAAGCCTCAATGGTTGTAGCTTGCTTTCATATGTGATTTCATTATGTACCTCTTGGTTGTAGATTTCTAAGTTTGATTTCTTCTCCTGCTTTCAATATTCAAAGTATTTTATGATGCAGTTAAATTACATTTATTTATGTGCATTTCGAATTAAAGTAGGAGTTTACAACAGATTGTGTGCATGCTTGTAGGAAACAATATGTTCATGATTACTTAGAACATATTTGGAAATGGTTTAAAGGAGTGTGTTTATGTACATAACTACATAATTATAAACATGGTTATAATTACATGATAGATGTATTGATTTGGATTTGTTTTAAAAAAAAAATTATACCTGTTGTGAGCCTAACTTATTATGTATTGTTGGTAAGTAAAGAGGGACCTTACGTCGATCCCATACATAGTATAAAATGAGGAAGTTAACACTTTTAGACGTATTACTTGAGCTTATGCTAGGAAGATTGGTGCTTTTCCTATAATTCCATTACTTCCTCGTCGAAGAGTCACTGATAGAATTGTAGCCTCAACTCCTGAACATACAATGGTTCATATAGTAGATGATTTAGTGGAATTAGCCTTACAATAAATTGACCAACATTTTGGCTTGATTCATACTACTCCTATCAATCATGCTATAACTCTACCCAAAAGTATACATTTTGATTATCAAGAAAATTCTAGTCGGGCTCAGAAGGTTTAAACTTATATTTTGACAATATAGACAACAATCAGAATGTTAATCGACCTTGGTTGGCTATAGTGTTTTTTCTTCAGCTAGACGACTTCACAATTACCCAAACACCCTGAGCATTTACTTCCTAAGTATGATCCTGAAACATATAGCCTACCTGAAAACCATGTCAAGAAATTTATTCTCGCAATTATATTGATGAATGTATAATTCAAAGATGTAGTATGTGGTATTTTCCCTTATACCTTTGAAAATTCAACCTCTATTTGGTATTTTAAATTACATGTGGGATCCATCACTTATTTGACTGATTTTCAAAAGGCTTTTATAGACAAATTTGGAGACAAAAGTACTATTGACACATTAATGGCATAATTATTTTCTTTGGTCATGGCTCCTAAAGAAAATGTCAAGGACTTTAATCAATGATTTACAATGATCTTAAACAAATTTCGAGAGGTAACTACTCCTACACTAGAGCTGCAAATTGAATTATATGTTAATTCTTTACTAGCCTCAATTTTGATGTTTGTTAGAAGAGTGAGTAATAATACTTTAGCCTTGAATTTTGAAGAAGCAAAGAAGATATAATTTGATATGAAGGGTTGTGTTTTACCTACAACAATTTCCATTTAATTTTCTACTTTAGGAAATTAAATGGGAACCCCCTGTACTAAAATTCTACCTAACCTGGTACTTAGGACACACTAGTCCCTAAGGTTTGGGTTGCCATGAGTAGTAAGGGTGATCTCTATTTTTTTATTGGTCACTGGATTTACCTAGTATCCCTTAAACTATTCTACCTTAACCTATCACGAAGGATTAATCCTAGCCCTCTAAACCAATGCAAATCCTCAGTAGACCCTGAACTTTTTTTAAGTGTATCTATGCTCCAATCATCTTTTAGCATTGTTGTGGAAGAAACACCATGTCAAAATCCATAGAAAATGATTTTAATGTTACTAAATATTTACCCACAACCCGCAAAGTGCAAGCTCACGGGAAATTGTTCGCGAGCAATTCATAGCAAGGCTACAAATTTACCAAGCATGAAGATCACTTGTGGATTGTGAAGCACATGCTTGTGCGACATAATCCTTCACGACGAATAATGCAAACTTGGAAAAAGAGTTTCTTCATCCCACCACACGTCGCATCCCCGCGAGCCCCACAACTTCCCTTAGTCGAAGTATAATTGATTGTCACCGCAAATTTTTTCACCTATGTTTAACCCATGCCTACTATTGGAGCCACCTTTGTTTTTCTAGCCCGTCACAAATTTCATTCTTAATGCTCGAAATTGATAGATGGTTTTCGTATTTTCCCTCTGTGGTTTCAAAATCTCTGAAGCTTTATCACACGAGCAACGATGATTATTGTACTCTCGAGACGAGTCCAACCTTTCGTAAAAATATTTCCTCTTTTTGTTCTACCTCGGGATCTCGTAGGTCGGATACTATAAGTCATGTAGTTCACACGTCCCGAGCTACGAAATGGCGAAATCGTTTTAATTTTTCACCCAGGGTAGTAACAAGAGTAAATTTTTCCCTCAACCATGATTAAACGTCATCGGGTTTTCGCACCTCGGCGTTCACCAAACCCAAAAGTTTATTGTCGTAGCCCCGATAGCCGAGAACACGAAGTCCTTATTTTAGTAACCCGCATCAAGGTTAAAAGTAAAAGCTAAACCATGGTAACGTTCTGTCGGCAATTCGCCACTCGACATTTTCTTTTTTAAAAGTTATGTTGTCTAAGCCCTGACTCGCGAAATCACGATAAGGGTATGATCGTAATTAATTAATCACATAATCCGAGTTTATCTTCCCTTTTAATTAAGTCGTATTATCGCGATCTCGCGGTTTCGCAACTCGGCATGCAAACTTCCCGGTAACTTACCTTTGAAGCTCTGAGTCGCGATACGGCGAATATAAATAATTACTAAATAAATTAAGCTCCTAATCATAATTATGTTTTTATTAATCAAAATCAATCATCACAATTTCGGGGGTTAGAGGTTCAAAAAGTTAAAGCAAATTTCCCGATACAACGAGTGGCGAAAGATTAATTAACGTTGGTAAAATCGGATAAATTAAGCTAAATCAATACATATCCCATGTTTCGATGCTTGCATGATTTACGAGGTAGCCTTATTCCTCTCATACGCCAACTGACGTTTCAAACCGCCAAAATTTATGACATTAATGAGGAAATAGGGCAAATCGATGAATATAAGATCGGATTTTTATGGCAAAATTTATTTCTAAACATGATTTGACAGACTTGTTCTGAAAGGTACCAAGTTTTCGAATATATATAAGAGTTTTGGTTCATTATAACAAATGCATTTTCATATTACGCAGAGAACAATTTCTCAGTGAGTTAACTTCTGTATGTATATGCATTTTTATCGCAGAAGAGCTAAAGCAGAATCTCCAGGCATGGCCCTGCGAAAAGCATCCAAGGAAAATGTAGACGTTTCGGGACAAGGTTCAGACAATGTCGTTGATACTTCGCCTCGAAGTATCGACTCGGTCCCGAATTGGTCGTTCGTTTCTGATGTCTTGCAGGCCGAATTGGTGGATTATTCCGATGACTCTAGCGACAATGAAAAATATGACATAACCACCAAGTATAAGATCGTCATTCAATCCGGAATGCATAAAGTAGCATTCAGGCCACAATTGCTTCCATATTATGACATGGTCCAATGGGCATTAGACCATGTGCACATACCAACCAAGACCATCATTAATGAGCAGAAGGTCACCATCGGGACTTTCAGGCCTGAACATCTGCAAGCCATGTATAAGCTGCCCACGACGTCCGACTATACATATGGTGCTGAATTCTTGGACGAGTTCAAACAGAAGGAATGCGTACAGTATGATAAAACCATGTCCAGCTTAATAAAATATTGGGTTTCTCACGCCGCGAAGTTCAGGGCTGACAACCACGGCATATACTCAATAGCTTCCTTAGAACCGCAGTACAAGTATGTAGCTATGATGACATGCAAGTTATACGGGAGAGAGGACACCTCACATTTTTTTCTTCCATGGGTGCCTCTAATGTTTCGGGTCATCGAGGGAAGTTCCTTCGACTAGGCAAAAATGTTGTCCGATAGCTTGACCAGTCGGGTCACAGAGTATCGGGCGCAGAAAGAGAGTGAAAAGGCGTCTTCATTTTTTATGTATGCATACATTATCGACGTCGTTTATTTTTTGACACCATTTCCCTTAATGAGCTGGATTTGGACTCCAGCAGAAGACGAGCCCATACACGTCTATCATTCAAAATTATGGGAAAACAAAGCGTCAAATTTCGTATACGAAATCTTCAACTGGGTGATGGTGCCTCTGCATGTCACTATTTTTGGTCACCCGCCACCCAGGATCTCGGACAGTATAGTAACAAATCTGAGCAGCATAGCAGATTGGTATGTAGAAGCCGAATTTTCATACCTCAGAGTTTTCAGGGCTTCTGTTCCCCTGCATGCATTGCCATTGTTCATTCCCGACAAGATGGCTTGTCGTGAGGTTGCCAGACAAACAGTAATCGGTGGTATAAGCAAGGAGCTTAAGGGATACTCAAAGAAGGTATGGACACCTTTTCCTATTCATTTAAATTCATATTCTTTATTAGATTTCGAGCATGCCAAAGCTGAGGCAACATCCCTGGAAGACCTAAATTTGGTCCTCATTGAATACAAGAAGCACGATCCGCAAAGGGTCGTGAGCAATCATTTGGCCAGTTGCGGGCTCAAAAGATTTGAGCACGAGAATTCACCCTCAGATGACATTTTCTGAGGTGCAAGGTCCTATGCCGAGATTCTAGCTCGGATACAAACCTTGGCACCCGAGGAAAGAGCCGATGTTCTGAAGTTCCAGGAACATCGACGCAGTTGCCTTTCCGCAGTGTTGCGGGGTGAGAGTCTAAGTACGACGGAGGTGAAACAAAGAGATGTCGAAGGCTCTAAGGATGTGACTCCCGATCAAGAAAAACACCAGGATGAGGGAGAGCAAACTAAGAGTCCAAAAACAGAGATAAAGACTCCCGACCCGTTGAAGAAGCAGAGTCCGGTTACTACTCTGGGAAAATCAGCGAAGCAGATCGGAGAACCTATCACATCAGTTACTCCCTTGCAGTCGACTCAGGGAAATATTGATGCAGGATGGATCTTCAATGAAGAGTTGAGGCCTATAAGGGTAGAAGAACTCCCTCTGAATGAGTTCTTCTTCGATAAGAAGAGAAAGGCAGTGGTAAAGAGGTAATTCTACCAGGAAGGAGAGTCAACAACCAAGAAATACAAAGTCATAACTGATGGGAAGGACAAGAAGAATGAACAATTTGCGACTGAAATAGCAGGGACATTGGGAGCATACGCCACGACGAATCAATTTTCAGTTGGGATCTTAAAAAACCAGCTGAAACGAAAGAATCGCCTCATCAAGACCCTGGAAGCTAGACTAGTCACAGCAACAGAGACTGCCAAAGACCAGGCGAGTGTAGGTATAGAGCAAGCAAGGTTAGCCGATAAAAATGAGATAGAGTTACTCAAGACTAAGCTCGAACAAGTGCAGTTGGTGGTTCGGGATGGTTAGATGCAAGCGAGCCAACAAAAGGATTTGATCCAACAGCTGCAGGCTAGGGTGGAAATCGCCGAAAGCAAAGTGATAGATATCGAGATGTTTCAGTCCCAGGCGAGGGAGATTCGGAGCAGAGTCTCTGCAGCCCAACGAAATTTACTCGGCAAGGTAGAGGAGATTCGGGACAACTGCTTGCTGGTTAATCAAGTTTTGGAGAATTTAAGTGCTAGAGAAAGGGAAGCTGGAGCAACACGGGTCGCCTTCGAATAGGCTATGATAGCCACAAACAATAGGGGTTCGGGAAGTACTCCCAGGTTCACCATTTCGGAGAAGACCAGGGGAAACATTCTATTAAAAGAATGGGAGCACATCATTGCGGAAGGCAAGCTGCAATCCAAAAGGGTAACAAATTCCTTAGAAGAGGCCTTTAGTTCTATAGATGGAAATCTACTAGGCATTGATAGCGGAGGTAATGCCGAAGCGTTGATGCAAATGAATATGGAAAAAATCTCGCTTGATCTAAAGGAAAAAGAGGAAAGAGATTCAGCCGAGATCTCCCAAGTGACTATGGCGGACATAGTCCAAATAGACAAATGTATGATTAAACCAAGCGCGCAATTATGCGCTATCAACATCATAGACAGACAGATGGGATACATACTATTGCAATTAGCCCGAGACTTTTACTCTTTTGAAGCCAACTGTCAAGAAGAACCGTCGAGGATGATATCTCAGCTGGTTGAAAGATGTGTCACCTGTACCGAACACGCACGAGGATAAACTTCTGGCACCAAGTGAAGACAGAGAAGAAGAAATGGAGCAATCGCTCTCCTCCCTATCATAACCGAAATTTTTGTAACGATTGAGATTCTATCTTATTGTAAAATTGTATAAATATACCATAGAAAGAGAGAAAAAGGGTTGGACCTTTTTGTGTCGATTGTAACAGAGTTTTTTACATTTTGAGAGTTAATACAAAACAAATCTGAAGATTATCAATTCCGTCATGACTGTGTTATGAGTTTGTTTCCTTGTATCTCATATTTCATTTCATTTCATATTCATAACTGATGAATGCTTCGTTATAATTTAGTATGACCACTACTATAGCGAATGAATTTTGGTTTTCTGTAATTGTTTACTGTTTTTCCTCTGTACCAGCTATCAGCGGGTGTAAGACCAGTCAACACTTTCAGAATTCTATACATATTTTATGCTACATCGGGTTATTTCCTTACAGTTTTCCTCTCCTGTTTATACGTGAGATTCTCCCTTGATAGGAGCCTTACATCATAGACAACTAAATGTTTTTCTCCCACCTCATACATTTTATTAAGATATAACTCAGTTACAGGAAAGAGCCTTTGATTTGCACCCCGTTTTATTTCTGAAACCATAAATTCTCTTTTATATGACCAAATTGAGACAGCACTTCATTTCCCTCTGAAGTTTTTCTTATTTTACTGTTCCTCCATGACTGTCCCTGTACCAACATAGCCCAATATCGAACCCAAATTATCAAATCAAATGCACATTTCCTTAAACCTTTTCGATACTATTCTTAAAACAGCTACTACCCGGGTTGAACTCGAACGTTCATGGGCAACAATTGAACAGGATATAACCATCCAGGAACAGTTGGAAGCTAGACAATGCTAACGTAGAAATCTACCCTAGTTTCCTTTGCCGAAGGTTGACGTTTCTCTCTCCTCCACCCTTTACCCACTTTCGGATTCCTAGACACTATACTTCTAAGCCTTAAGTACGGACTCTGGAACAACATCTTTCTGGCGTCGTTGCCGGGGACCAAAGTTACGAAACCTTTTTCCCTGGGAAAATGACATTTGTGTTTCATTGAAAGTGTTACCCTTTGATAGTGAACAAAGAGTACACACCTTTTTAAGGCTTTTCAATCTTTCACTTGGCGACTCCACAAATAATAAACTGGCATCCAGTCGAAGGAATACCAGACAAAACCCGGATGGTAAGCCGATTACACCCGTTACTAATCCCGAGAAGATTCTAAAGGCGAGAGGCTCTCTTAATCCAACCGTTGCAGTTTACAAACTTAAAAACCCACAACTAAAGACTAAGAGTTCTTATGAACCCTCAACTTCACGCAGTCCTCTCTTTGATACTAAAGTTTTAACGCCAAACTGCTCTGAAGTTAGGAGCGAGATCCATCTGACAATCCCCTTAGTACACAAAGGAAAGGGCCCTCTTGAAAGTTCGTCGGTAGTCGACATACCATCTTTCCTTCAGTTAAATTTCCCAACCTCACCAAATTATGAAAGGTGTGTTACACATTCGGTTTCCACACCCGTCGATTCTCCTTATTTCGTCTCTTGCAAATCTGAGGAACCGAGTCCTCAGGTTCCTTATCTTTCCCCATCAGATTTTCCTCTTCGCGAAGAAAATAAAGATTCACTTTTAATTTTCCGAAACCCCCTTTACAACTTCCCACAAATAACGATGGTAGCCGCCGGAGGAGGAGGTGGAGGGTTTATAGGAGGAGGTGGAGGGTTTATCGGAGGAGGAGGGGGAGGAGCCCCTCTAGGAGGAGCTGGAGGCCAAGGGCATGCCCCCCCTCCCAGAGTGTTTGCAAAAGTTGCAGCCAGATATGCTCCCTTAGTATTGCCCGTCCCTCTACACGACCTTCCCGAAAATTACATAAAAAAATTACCAAAATTCACCGAGGAAGGGGATCTAACCGCGGCCGAACATATTAATTTCTTCGATCAATTCACAGATATCCTAGGTATCGAACATGAAGACGTATATTTGAGGCTTCTTTTCCAAACCTTCGAAGGCTAGGTCCGAACTTGGTTTCGGAGCCTACCTGCAGCATCTATCGTGTCTTATGACGCTTTGGAAGATGCTTTCCTCAGACAATGGGGTGAGAGAAAAGACCACCTATAATATTTAACCGAATTTGGGTCTTTAAGAAAAAAGAATTCAGAAATAGTCATGGAATTTATTCAAAGATTCAACAAATTGTATAACAAAATCCCAGCCAAGGTTAAACCAACCCAACCCGCGGCCAAAGTAACTTTCGTCGGGGATTTCAAACCGGATTTTGCACTCCTTTTGCGAGAAAGAAGGGGAGCCACCCTAAACCCAATGCAGGATGATGCGGTAGAAATTGAGTCTAATATGATGGCTTCGGGTAAGCTTAAAGCTAAAGTAGAAACTGGAAACCGAGAAACTAAACACTTTAGAGAAAAAGTTGGTTCGTCAGGGTCTAATAGATCCACAGATGACAGGGTAGAAGATATGGCCAGAGTAATTAAAGAACTGTCTAATAAAATATCCAGAATAGAGCTCGAACAGGCCAAAGCTGATTCTTTCCCCAAAAAGGATTTCAAGAGGAACCCCAACCCCCCGAACCAGCAAAGACAAATAAAAAACGAAGATCAAAAAATACAAGCTCCCTTAAAGAACGAAAATTTTATAGGAGCGAATGATTTTCAA
>SNQJ01S0099737.1:18158-30770 GCA_010110895.2 Picea sitchensis
ATGAACTTTCGACACATTTCGGATAGCCCCGATAATATTAGTATTTGTCTCTTACAGGATTCCAGCTGCATACAAAACAAGAAGGAGAAGTAAACTGAAAGTCGGTTCCAGAAATGAATCGGCTTAAACAGGTGATACCTAAAAAATTTCATATTGCGCAAAGAAATTGAAATGAAAAGGTAAAAATGAGATTTCTCAAAAGACATGTTCTAAAGGACTATTAAAGAAAATCGAGGTAACCTCACTCAAACAACAACATCAGTTGAACTGATAAATAACAGAGTTGTTTCTCGATTTAATAGTCTATGAAAAATTAAGACAAATTAAATGATTTACCCAATTTAAAAGCAGTCAGTCAAAGTAAAGTATCCCCGAAAATATCTACAAGAGTCAGTGTTGAATTTTTGACCTCTATATTTTCAGTCAGTAAGTCACTACCTGGCATCCTTTCTATCTTCGGGTTTACCTTTTAAAAAAAAAGGTCACCATCTCTTTGTTTCATATACGAAGAGATAAGAGTTTTTTGTTTCAACCTCGTGAGCTTCAAAGAAGATTGTGGAAAGAAAGCAGTTCTTCACAACTACTCGATCCCTTGCTAAGCGAAGGAATGTTTAAAGTGATCCTAACTTTCCTAGGTTTTTCAACGGCATCGGAGGATTGAAGCTTGCTCAAATAGAATGCCCTAAGAAAGTTATTTTCCCTTTTTTCCCTAAGAACAAAGGTGTTGTGAAGGCCAAGGGAAGGTTGGTACCGAGTAATCAAAGTAAGTTGATAGACCTATAATGCAAAATATTACATAGATATCAACCCTGATACAAACTGATTGCCCCCATCTTCGCGCTCTAAAAGAAAATTATAAGATAGGTGGTGAAAGGAAATTCAGAAATGATTGCCCTCGTCTCAGCATTTAAATGCATGAATATATTCTGAAATGGTGAAAGGAAATTCAATAAAAGGGGCCAGATAACTTCACCGGGGTACTGAACAGGCTCGCTGGCAGTGAAGCAATATTTGAGATATCTGTAAGGTTGTTATACATGAATATCACTCTACTCCGGTAACCAATTATTTTTGAAAACTTGATCTACATCCCAAGTTCAGACGAGACTTCCCAATTAAAAACATATAATCTTATTCTTTTGATGCAAGTTGATAGCTGCAAGATCTGTTGGGTCTCTTAGAACTGTTTTGATTATCTTAAAGCAGACCTGAAATTAGTAGCGGGAAAGGGAAAGTCATGAAAGGGACTACAGCTAAGTTTAAAAAGAGTATCTGAGTTTGAAAAAAGCTTTTCAAGGTAAAAAATGAAGTCTCTTTCCCCCTTCAATACCCTGTTCTCAGGAACCTTTTTGCCTGATTGAAGCTATTGACTCCATTTACCCAATATTGGCACGTGGTCTACTGTTCTTCCCGCCTTACAAGAAAGCGGGATCCCTAGTTGGAGCCTATGTTGGAGCCGCCTTTGTTTTTCTAGCCCGTCACAAATTTCATTCTTAATGCTCGAAATCGATAGATGGTTTTCGTATTTTCCCTCTGTGGTTTCAAAATCTCTGAAGCTTTATCACGTGAGAAACGATGATTATTGTACTCTCGAGAAGAGTCCTACATTTCGTAAAAAAGTTTCCTCTTTTTGTTCTACCTCGAGATCTCGTAGGTCGGATACTATAAGTCATGTAGTTCACACGTCTCGAGCTACGAAACGACGAACTGTCATGTAGCCAACTGTGGTCATGTAGTCATGTAGCCAACTGTTAAGCAGAACCGTCGAGGCTGATATCTCAACTGGTTGAAAGATGTGTCACCTGTATCGAACACACACGAGGACAAACTTATGGCACCAAGTGAAGACAGAGAAGAAGAAATGGAGCGATCGCTCTCCTCCCTATCATAACCAAAATTTTTGTAACGATTGAGATTCTATCTTATTGTAAAATTGTATAAATATACCATAGAAAGAAAGAAAAAGGGCTGGACCTTTTTGTGTCGATTGTAACAGAGTTTTTTACATTTTGAGAGTTAATACAAAGCAAATATGAAGATTCTCAATTCCGTCATGACTGTGTTATGAGTTTGTTTCCTTGTATCTCATATTTCATTTCATTTGATATTCATAATTGATGAATGCTTCGTTATAATTTAGTACGACCACTACTATAGCGAATGAATTTTGGTTTTTTGTAATTGTTTACTGTTTTTCCTCTGTACCAGCTATCAGCGGGTGTAAGACCAGTCAACACTTTCATAATTCTATACATATTTTATGCTACATCGGGTTATTTCCTTACAGTTTTCCTCTCCTGTTTATACGTGAGATTCTCCCTTGATAGGAGCCTTACATCATAGACAACTAAATGTTTTTCTCCCACCTCATACATTTTATTAAGATATAACTCAGTTATGGGAAAGAGCCTTTGATTTTCACCCCGTTTTATTTCCAAAACCGTAAATTCTCTTTTATACGACCAAATTGAGACATCACTTCATTTCCCTCTGAAGTTTTTCTTATTTTATTGTTCCTCCATGACTGTCCATGTACCAACACAGCCCAATATCGAACCCAGATTATCAAATCAAACGCACATTGCCTTAAACCTTTTCGATACTATTCTTAAAACATCTACTACCCGGGTTGAACTTGAACGTTCATGGGCAGCGATTGAACAGGATATAACCATCCAGGAACAGTTGGAAGCTAGACAACGCCAACGTAGAAATCTACCCTAGTTTCCTTTGTCGAAGGTTGACATTTCTCTCTCCTCCACCCTTTACCGTACTTCTAAGCCTTAAGTACAGACTCTGGAACAACACCCACAAACTATAGGACATGAAGTTTATTTCCCCATGAATCCTCATTTCAATATCCTTGCTCAATCATGAGTTGTTTCATGCATGTGAAATAATTACTAAGTTTAATTGCATCAATTTTGGAGGGTTAACAGGTTGGATACACGTTTGAGACTCGATCGTTCACATGATGGACATTAATGGATAAGGGTATACGAAGGCCTAATATTTATGAGTCATATCTCTTAAGGTAAATGATTAATATTTATGATTTGAGCCGTGTATCTGATAAATTGAAGAAATTACAAAAATATTAAATCTTACATGACGCATGAGCGAGGAAATGTCTAGAACCATAACTCCATAGTTAGCGATGGCACCTCGAGAAAACAACTCAAACCCGATGAAATTATCTTATACTAGTAACCACATAGGCATTCGGGGTTGCATGACATGGGAGGAAATGTATAGTATGTTCTACAATGGAGAATTCCTAGAGAACAACCCCAACCTCAACACATCAAAATATACAGAAGGTTGACATCCATTCCATCACCACTCAGCCTGCAGCCTTGCCATACAGTGAAGTACCAAGATTGGTGTATGAGAACGTGAATATGCAGACGTAGATTATCACCAACATAAAATTAACTGTCATTTCTCCTTTGAATCCAAACAGTTTCCACAAAATTTACAAGCTATCGAAGCCATTGGCTTTCTTGAATAAGGTATTCATGGAGAAATTTACTGTTGAGAAGTCGAAGTGACTTGAGCTGATTCAGGAGTGGTGGGACAAGGAAACCCCATTTAATTCCAATCTCAATAGGGTATACAATACCCAGTACTTCAAACCTAGATATCAACTACTAATTTCCATGACATGCAGATTGTATGGGGAAGAGGATTGTATACACTTCAAGAAAGAGTGGACAACAATGGTACATATAGTGGAAGAAACATGAGTGATATTCAATTGGACATAAATCCTGTCGTACAACATCTGCCTCAATATCTAGGAATCTCGTAAAGGCAACCCACCAGGTTTTATAAGCCTGCCTTTCTTATTGATGCCATTTGTGCATATATCCCTAATTTAGAAATGGGTTGGATTTGGAATCCAGACTTGTCCCTATTCATGTTTATTGCTCTAAATTATGGATGAGCTGGTATCAAGAATTTCTCTATCAAGTTTATGATTATTTTAATGTATCTATGTATCAACTATTTTTCAGTCATAAATTGCACAAGATATCATCAAAAGCACTAGAAACATTGTAGGATATAACGGATTGGTACCTGGAAAAGAATTACACCTACATTTGTGTTTATGGATGAAACACCCCACCACACTTATTTCCCAAGTATGTTTCAAACAAAATTCTAGCCAAGGAGGTGGCATAACAGACAATGGAAATAGGCATAGCAGTGGCCCTTTTGCCGGTAAACAAAATAATATGGCTTGGTTTCCTGATTAGGTTGGGTAAATTCATGCTAGTAAACCCCACACATGTAAGGAAGGGAGTATTGGCTCTAAAGGAGTTTATATTTTGTACAGGGACGACGAAGAACCATGACCCCAAAAGGGTAGTGTATAAACACTACAAAACACAGAATATGGTCCTGCCCTTTTGAACACAAAATAAGGGTAGAGGAAGAAGTTTTTTGTGAGGCCAAGTCATATGAGGAAGTATTGGCCCACGTAGCAGGTACACCCTAGGTTGATGATTTCCTATAAGAGAAGAAGACATTGTTTCTGCAACAACATCAGAAAGCAATAAAGGAGTCCCGGGAGAAGATGGATGTAGATGAACGAGCCTGAAAAGAAAAGGATGAAGAATCTTTAAGGAAGTTATTTGAAGTTGAAGAGAGGGATAGGAAAAATAAAGTACAAGAAAATTCACTTAAGGAAGGCAGGACATCTTGTGGCACCGCTGAGAGAGAAAAATTTGTGGATGAACAAAAATCACATGAAGCCACGGAGGAACAAAAATCTTGTGACACCATGAAGAGATCCAAGGACCTAGAGAGAGAAAAATCCATGGAAGATTCAAGTGTCCATAAGGTTATAGAAGCTAAAAGAGCTTGCAAGGCTGCAAAAGATGAATTTTCTCGTGAAGCCACAAAACAAAAAAAGAAAATAGGTGAAGAAACTTCTCGTGCAACCACCGAGGAACATGAAAGAATCGTAGCAGTGACATGCAAAGATGAAAAAGAGAAGAAAAAGAAAGAAGAGGAGGAGAGAGGAAAAATTTCCACCCCTAGGACAACCAGACCAGTATAAGTTTTTTCCTCTCCCTTAAATCCAGGGACTCCTTTGAATATGATATTGTCTGAATTATCGTACTCATTCCTAAAGACATTAAAAATCGATGACCAAGTGATCATCGTGGGAAAATTATACTACACAAATTCAAAGCAGGGAATCACACAGAGAGCATCAAAGAGATAGGAGACAGGAGATCCATCGGGGCAAAAGAAACCTAAGAGGAGCATTGAATGGTCAATAATTGGTGAAAACCCATGAGAAGAAGAAACTAAGACAACAACATCGCTTCATGCATTTGCAGGTGCAAAATTTGTTACAATAAACAAACTCAACAACATGATAGAGGAGTAAAAGAACAAAGTATCCATCCTAGAGAAACAACTACAAATCCAAAGGGAGGAATTAGAATGATACTACCAAAGAAAAGTATATGAATCAAACTCGATACATGCAGAAGAATATGAAAAGTTCATGTAGATATACACCCGAAAATATCGAGCCTTATAATGAAAGAAGTGGAAAAGGATCAGTTGGTTGAAATACAAAGCCAAAGGATATCACTCCTAGAAGAAGAAATGAGACAATTGCAGCTATAAGGAAACAATTAAGGGAATAAATTCATTTCTATGTTCAAAGGAGAAGTTGTTGAATTAAACAAACAACTAAAAGAAGCTCAGATTAAATTCTTCATGAAACTAAGAAACATCCAAGGTTACAACGTAGAGATCGCAAAACTGGATGACTATCTAGCAGAAGTAAAGGGCCATTATGCAGACATGGAACAAGCATTCAAGAAAGTCAAACATTGGCAGAGCACATATCAAACAGATCCAATGACACTACCCAGGATTAACATGAAAGAGATGGATAAAACATAAATGATTCTAGACAAGTGGAAGAGTGTCCATCCCAATGTAAAAGAAGTAATTAACAACACCAAGCAAACCTGCACATGGATATGGGCCGAAGCTGACAAGATCCTGGAAATGTATCATATTCCCTTAAATGAAGAACTAGACTAGGTAGGGTCGAGTGAAAGTAGGGCGGAGCAAGTAGTTAGGGAAAAGGGAAAACAATAAATTGAAATTTTGTATCAGTAAATACATGAACCAACTAGTAAAGTGCATGTGACCAACATAAAATTTCGTGAAGAGCACTGTGAAGGACCTGAAAGCAGAAGTCACTGACAGGATATGTAACGACAAGATATAATCATAAGAGAGGAAATTGAGAAACATAAGTAGTATCATGCAAGCATCCAAACTATGGTTTGACTTCATCAATCATCCCAGTTCGAGAGATGCTTGACATTCCCGCATTTTGTTTTAATTCTTTTTGTAAAAAAACTTAATACAAAAGTCCAAGCAATAGAGAATAAAAAACAAAATGAGGTAAATGTCATCTAAGATGGTGACAATTATAGAATAAAAAGAGACTCTCTTATTCTATAAAAGAGAGCTCTTAATTAGATAGAAGGACTTTTGCATACTATACATATTGATGATATTACTATCTTTATATGAATAAGAAGTAGAAGGAACACATGATAATAAATGTTGTCAGATGTATTAGGGATTCTTCTTCTGATATATTTGTTATGGGTCATTCTGAATACTCTTCATATGAATAATGTCTATGTACTATGTTTAGAATTATTCATACATGTTATGGTTCTTGGATGAAAGCAGTGTTGATGTTACAGGGTTCATCTGCAATTAGTTGGGATTAAATATGTGATTTCATGGTATCAACATGTTATTGAATGGTATGAACTATTTCATATTCCAGTAACATTATATTTGGTTGCAATCATTCTCATTACTCTTTCTCCTAATCAGGGTAGGTTAAAGTAGAGTAGGCATATATTAGAAGTAGTAATTTTATTTATTTTCTAGATAATTTAGATCATGATTTAAATTAAAGTTGGTGAGAAACAATCTATTTGTCTTAACTACCTCAAACAACCTAGTGGAAATCAGGCCCACATACTGGTCGTAAGTGATATCCCAAACGAGAGTGAGCCTAATTGGGGCTTGTCATCAGGCACTCTCCCTTACCTTCTTGACAAGACAATTTGACCTGTCAACAGGTTGTAAGGAAGGACAAACAAATCTTGGACAAAAAAAATAGAATACCACCCAAAGGGGATATTATCTTATTAAAGAAACATATAGAGGGTAAAGAAAAGGATTCCATGGATATTGAATCCATTTAAAGAATGATTAAAATGCTATCTAATGAAATAGTCGATAAGAAGTGAAGTGTTGGAGAAGGCACCTCAAATCAAAAACCATATAGGCCATTTTTGAGAAGACCTACTCCTCCCAGAGTTTTTGAACCACCACATGCCGATTTGAACCTTGACATAGGAAGAGTGGTCACGGACAATTATTTTAATTTTCATCAAGATTTCCATTATGAGAAAACATGCTCGCAATGGATAAATGCAATGAATTTGGTGACAGATAGACTTTTGGATGAGTCTTCACAAGTATAAGGATCTTGTGAAATTTATGTTGAAACAATAATAGATCTGTTAGGGGTATTTCTTGGTGTGAAATTGTTTAAATATGATGATGTGGTAGAAGAAGGATTGGAAATCCAAACTCAAAGTATGGGACATGTGTCTCAAAAACAACAAGTAATTGTTTCCAAAATCCAAACACAAAGAAAACATGGCCTGTAAATCCTGTTCTTAAGCCTCTTCCTGTAATTTTTGATGTCCAAGAATCTTTGCTCAACTTTTTTGAACCTATGGAATACAATGTTGTTGAAGATATGAATTAAATAAAAGTAAACATTTTGGTGTTTGAAATATGTAAAGTTCTGCAACAATACGAGTTTTTGTTAAAATCCCTGAAAGTAGAAGGCATACAACCTTTAACCATTGGGAAAATAATAGACCAAATAGCAATTACAAATGCACAAAAAACAATGATCAATGTTGCTAAGGAAGAAATATGTAAGTTCGTGACTCCTTTCTTACTAACATTCAAGATATTCAATCTAAACATGGGTACTTATTTAGTGGATTCAAGTTCTACATCCAATTTAATGCCATAGTATGTCTGCAAAAAGTTGAATGATGTCCCAACAAGATGTTCAACACACATCACTCAGCTTGATAGGTTTGGAGTGTTGGGTATGTTTTATATTCTTTGCACGAGTAGTAGTGTCACCTGCCTTGGGAAATGTGTCACCTACCTCAGGAAACGTGTCACCTACCTCGAGAAACGTGTCACGTATTTAGGTGGTTTTTCAACACATGGTTTTTGTCGATAGTTTTCTATTTCCGGTTAAGGAATTAAGGTTTTGGACTAATCCAGGTCATTGGGTTAGGGTTTTGGATGTCGCTGGCTCCTATATGTATATTGTATTGTAAACAATGTATTACACATGAATGAATATAGAATATACTGGTTTTCCCGATTTAGGTTTCCGGGGGAAAAATCTCTGTGTAATGTTTGTATTTGTCATTGTATCTTTTCTGTTCTTTTATTGAATATTTGTTTGCAGTAGATGTTGTACAAGGTTAAAATCTATATTTGGTATCAGATCTTTGTTGGCTTCATGGGGACGCCTTTGTGGTCAAGAGTTTGGATCGGGACTATGATAAGCCTTGTTACAGTGGGAGACCTGTGGTATTTATTTTTTCAGGTGAAAAGAAATGGCAAGCAATTCGAAGTTGGAGATCGAGAAGTTTAATGGGAATTTTTTTGAGTTGTGGAAGCTCAAGATGGAAGATATGTTGGTGGACAGAGATCAATGGATCGCGGTAGATCCAGGTACTGCACCTATAGGAACTTCAACAGATGACTGGAAAAATTTGGATCGGAAGGCAAAGAGCACAATCTGATTGTGTCTCTTTGATTCAGTATTACTGAATATGTCATAGGAAGCTACAACCAAGGATTTATGGGAAAAGTTGGGGAAGTTGTATCAGTATAAGTCCCTAGTAAATAAACTATTCCTGAGAAAGAAGTTGTATAACCTGAGGATGAGAGATGGAGACTCGGTGGCGGAGCATCTGAACGCCTTCAATACTGTGGTAAGTCAGTTAGTATCTAATGAGATTAAAATTTCAGATGAAGATAAATGTATCAGTTTATTGTGTTCTTTACCAGACTCCTGGGATGGTCTGGTTGTGGCCATAGGTAGTAATACAACTGCCTTGAAGTTTGAAGAAGTGGTCTCATCCTTGTTGTCGGAGGGGATGAAACAGAAGAATATGGAAGGACAGAGCACAGACACATTATTTGCAAGAGGACGTTCCCAGGAAAGGAATAGATCTAATTTCTCAAGTGGGATATATCTAAGTCTAAGGGTAGATCTAAATCTCCTGGAAAGTTTGTAAGGGTATGTTTGAGATGTGGAAAAGAAGGGCACTATAAGAAGCAATGTAGATCCAAGGTTGAGAAAAAGAAGGGATATGAAGAATCTCATTCTACAGAAGAAAATACCTCCAAGGAAGAAGGAGGGGATGTGTACTTGGCTTCTTCAAGCACACATGTAGATCACGAGGCATGGTTGGTTGACTTTGTGGCATCCTTTCATATGACTCCCCACAGGGAGTGGTTCTACGAATATGAAAGGTATGATGAAGGTAATGTTTTCTTAGGTGATGATTCGACAACTAGAATCATAGGATGTGGAAGAGTCAAGTTGAGGCTCATATATGGAAGGATTAAACACTACCTAGTGTTCTGCACATCCCAGGTTTGGCCAGAAATTTGATTTTTGTAAGAAAAACGGACGATACAGGGGTAAAAACAATATTTGAAAAGGAAACTTGCAGGATGGTTCAAGGAGCAATGGTGTTGCTGAAGGGAGTTCGGTTTGGAACTCTGTATAAGCTGCAAGGAAGAAATATTAGTGATGGGTGTAATAGTTCCATTGTTCCTAATATTGGAGTTGAAGAATAAACAAATACTACAGTCTCTAGAGAAAAGGTTATGTTGTGGCATCAAAGACTAGGGCATATTGGAGAGAAGGGTCTTCGACTACTACATGGTAAAGGTATGGTTGAAGGTATGTCTAATTGCTCTCTAGATATTGATTTCTATGAACATTGTCTATATGGGATGCATAATCGGGTAAGATTCCCCTTTGATGCAACGAGGGCAGAAGGAATTTTACAGCTAGTTCACAGTGATGTTTTTGGACCTGTGTCGGTCTTATCATTGGGAAAATATGTGTACTACGTCTCATTTATTGATGACTTCTCGAGGAATACTTGGATATATTTCCTCAAGAAGAAATTTGAAGTCTTTGACAGGTTTAAAGAGTTTAAGGCTCTTGTTGAGAATCAAACAGAGAAAAGAATTAAGGTGCTGAGGACAGATAATGGTGAAGAGTTCTGCGGGAATGAATTTGAAGAATTTTGTAAGAAGTGTGGTATAGGAAGGTAGAATATTGCTCCATATACACCTCAACAGAATTGAGTTGCAGAAAGAATGAACAAGACATTGATGGAAAAAGCAAGGTGCATGCTCAGTGGTGTTGGGTTAGGGAAAGAATTTTGGGTAGAGGCAGTGGGTATTGCATGTCACCTCATCAACAGATCACCCTCATCAGCGTTGGATGACAAGACTCCACAAGAGGTATGGACTAGTAAGGAACCTTCTCTCACACATCTCAAGGTATTTGGTTGTGATGCATGTGTTCATGTTCCAAAGGAAAACATGAGTAAGATGGATAAGAAGGTTGAAAAGTGTATTTTTATTAGATATAAAGATGGTCTCAAATGTTATAAGCTTTGGAACCCATAAACTAAGAAGGTAGTGTATAGCCAAGATATGGTATTTAGAGGAATGAAGGATGTTGTTAAACTGGAAGTCCTAACAAGTAAGGAAGAACCAGAGAAAATAGAGTTTGATTTAAAGGATGATGAATCAGACTCTACAGAAGAATAGGAATCATAAGAAGAAGATCCTCATACTCCAGTATTGAGGAGATCGGTTCGAGAAATAAGGCTACCAGAAAGGTATACTCCATCTGATTTCCATTCAAATTTTTCTTTGTCTATTACTAATTTTTTATCTTAGAACTGTCAGGGAAGCAGTGGATTCAGAGGATGAAAATCTCTGAAAAAGGGCCATGGACGAAGAAATGGCATCTTTGGATAAGAATGAGGCTTGGGATCTAGTGGAGTTTCCCACTGGAAGAAAACCCATTGGAAACAAATGGGTATTTAAAAAGAAGCTGAATGTAGAAGAAAAAGTGGAGAAATACAAAGCTCGGTTAGTAGCAAAGGGTTATTCCCAGGTTGAGGGAATTGATTTTGGTGAGATTATTTCTCCTGTTGCCAAGTTAACCTCTATAAGATTTATGTTATCTGTTGTTGTTGCATTTTATTTTGAAGTAGAACAGATGGATGTGAAGACAACATTCCTGCATGGGGATCTGGAAGAAGTAATATATATGAAGCAACCAGAAGGTTATGATGTGAACGGAAAGAAGGAGTTGGCATGCAAGTTGGAAAAGTCCCTGTATGGTTTAAAACAATCACCAAGGATGTGGTATCAAAAATTTGATACTTATATGCTGGGACTTGGCTTCACAAGAAGCAAAGAGGATGACTGTGTGTATTTTAAATTAATTGGTGATCATTTGATTTATTTAGTCTTGTATGTGGATGACATGTTGCTCATAGGAAACAACAAGGAGATTATCCAGCATGTGAAAACTCTGTTGTCCTCTAAATTTGACATGAAGGATATCGGTGCTTCAAATTTCATTTTGGGAATGGAAATAAAAAGAGATCGGAAAAAGAGGAAACTCTGGTTAAATCAGAGAAAATATGTCGAGACAATATTGTAGACGTTTAATATGCAGGAATGTAAACTCGTAAAGGTTCCTATTCATGTTGGTGTAAATTTATCTGTGTATTAGTGTCCCAAGACACATGAAGAATAGGAGGACATGTCTCATGTTCCATATGCGAGTGCAATTGGAATTTTGATGTATGCAATGGTCTGTACTAGACTAGACATTGCACATGCAGTGAAAGTTTTGAGCAGGTATATGTCAAAACCAGGGAAGGAGCATTGGACAATAGTAAAAAGGGTTTTCAGGTATTTGTGTGGCACTACTAGCTATGGATTGTGCTACGAAGGAAGACCGAGATTGTACAGAGTGGTGGATATACATGGCTTTGTGGATGCAGGCTGGGATGGAGATATGGATCGTAGGAGATCTACAAGCGGGTATGTGTTTAACTTGTTTGGAGGAGCAATAAGTTGGATGAGCAAAAGACAGGCTCTAGTGGCACTTTCAACTATAGAAGTTGAATACATGGAAGCCACTCATGCAAGTAAGGAAGAAGTATGGTTACAAAGATTGTGGTCAGGTATTGGGTTGGTACAACAAGTTGTAAGGATAGAGTGTGACAGTAAGAGTGCAATTTTTCTGGAGAAGAAACCGACTTATCATTCAAAGACAAAGCATATTGATGTTCAATATCGCTTTGTGAGAGAAATGATTGAAGAAAATAAAGTATCACTGATGAAGGTGGACACTTTGAAGAATGTTGTAGACTCATTAACAAAATCTGTGAGCACTGA
>SNQJ01S0099739.1:0-30976 GCA_010110895.2 Picea sitchensis
TTTTTTTTATCTCCTTTTATATTTATGTCCTCATACATTTTTATCTTTCACCAGTCTATATGACAAATGCATTTAAATTTCCATGAACTTGTAACTTATTTAGTATATTTCAAACTACATTGTTTCTTTATCTCCTTTCATATTTGTGTCCTCATAAATTTGTATCTTCCACAATGCACAAATTGTATTTTGTTCTATGCTTTCAAAAAATAAATGGGGCTCTAGAGGCCACGTGTTATTTATTGCATGGATACCACTTGTGCTTCATGCTGCTTGCCACGTCTCCATTGCAGTTTCCATCTACCTCTGCTACTTTTTCCTATCTTAATTCAACCCGACATGGACTACACTGCCACACAACCTTGTTATAAATTCATTACTTTTCTTTTGTCTTTATTTTATTACTATTTATTTATTTAGGTATCATAGCCTAAATTTATTATTATTATTGTTTGTATATAACATTGTTTTGTTTTTAGAAATTATTTGTCCTCAAAGCAATTTTGGATGAATTTATTTTTCCTTCTGGAGATTCATCTTGATTATGGATTTTTTTTTAATATTTGGGAGGAAGTGTGAGATTTGTGAGTTATTTTAACATATGGCGTGACCTTCCTAACCCAAATAATTTGTAGTTCTTCCCTTTCCATTTGAATTCCATAAATTGTTCTTGGAGGTTTGTGGTGTATGTGGCCAATTTCCTTAATCATTTTTCTCCTAACACCATGTTCATCCCAATAAGTGGCAAAGCGTAACATCCAATTTGTAGTTCCAAGATTTGTATCTATACAAGGACTTTATGTCACCTTCCTTTTCCTTTTAGTTGTTGTCCACCAACCACTGTAACAATGAGATCCTTCACATAATATATAGAAAGGTCTCATTGTTTCGTGATATTGATATCCATGAAATTGGGTGTACTACCAGCGTCTACTAAGATAGTGATATTTTTATTGTTTATGCTTCCCTTGAGTTTCAGTAACCTTGGTTCCATTCTTCCTGTAATTTCCACAAGCAGTATCATGGGTTTTTCATCTTAAATGCTCTAGTTTTTTCCATTGTTCCTTAAATGAAATTGGGTAAACCTTACTATAGATGGTTTTGCTTCTTCCTTTTCGCTTATAGATTTATTATGGGCCTTTGGTTATTCTTCCTTACGAGACTACCTAATGCATGTTATTGATGAGATCGGACACCTTTGGTCAATTTTCATCCTTATCAAGTTCTAACATGTCTTTTTTAATAAAAACTGCTACTTCCTTCCTTTATATAATATTGCAGTGATATAAGTGGTTGGATTCACATCTATGACCTATGACAATTGTTTTCTTTCCTTTTTACTTCTTCATCAGAGTTTCTATTAGAGGTGTTTGATTCTCTTTCTCACACACACACACACACACATAAAAATTATTGTTGTAGTTGTGTCTGGGTAACCACTTGTCTTTCATCATGAATAACCTTGTCATATCTTTGCAATGATGATCTTTTGAATTTATTTATTTTTTATTTTTCCTTATGTCTATCATTTTCCATTGTCATAAATCATACATTTTTAATTTGTTATGGATGTGTCACTTTACTTCAATCACATAAGATCATATTAATCATTTTCTTAATATCTTGTGTACTCATGTGTCTCATACCTCCCAATCACATTTAAATCCATCCATGTTTCCCTTTTATTGTAGTATGGTGAGTTCTAAAAAAAGATATTCATTTGTGATACCCTAAAATCTTTTAAAGAAATAATTCTTGAATATATCCCCACTAATCAAATACGATGACTTCTTCCACCACATGTATCGATTATATGTGTCTCCCTCAAGTTGCATGTTAAGTTGCATGGAGGAATACTTGTTTTATTTTCATTGCTATCGATATTATAGATTTCAAAATACTATTTTAGCTTGTTAAACCATGCCACACCTTGCTTTTCATTTCCATTGAACTTGATAACTCTAATTTTTCCATCATCAAATACGCAAGAATTGGTTTATTTATCTAGGGTGGTAATTGGTTGGTGATTTCTAAGCCATTAATGGCCATGCTCAATTGTGGGTTATTCATATTTGGATAACTCGGTTGTGGATTAGTGGATTAGATATACTTGAAGAAATTGGTTGTGAAATGGAAGTAAGTAGAGAATCAACACTAGATGAAAGCCTTAATATGAGTTCCCTTAGTTCGTCATGATCTTTACTAACTTGGCCCTTGAGTTTAATCTGCTCTTGATCCAGCACATTATAGTTTTGTGTAATCTTTTGCTCTAGTTGGTCATGTTTCTAGTAAAATTCATTCCCTAGTTCGTTCGTAGCATTCAGATTTTGTTTCTCTTCTAATTTATGTAATCTAGAAGTTATATCAGCCATTTTCCTAGCTACTAGAAGCTCAATATTTTTGCGCTCACTTTTCACTGAGATTAATTATTGTTGTGCATTTTCATAATTCCTTAAATTTTCAAAATTGTAGTGTTATTGATGGTGTATGGAAATTATGGCTATTGCATGGATTACTAATGTATGGTTGAGTTGTGGCTATTATATAGATTATTGTGGTTGTATGATGATTAATTGTTTTATGGTTGTACAATCTCTAATTGAAACGTATGAATTTGAAGAATGATGCACATATATGTGATTGTATGGAAATTCCTTATCAATTTGCAAATTGTATGGAAATTCAAGAAATTGATGATCACCACTGTGTATGGATGACAAATTACAGTGTGTGATGACAAATTACAGTGTGTGATGACAAATGACTAACTAAACCAAAGTCAATCAACCTACCACCACTCCATAGCCATCTATTGCACTAATTATTGACTTGCTTCAATTTTTTCAACTAGCCACTCCCAATCCTTTATACCATACTAATTAAGTTTAAAAGGAAAACTTAGATATTTAAATCTATCATTGAAATCAATGCTTCTAAATGGGAAAATCTATAAAACATACCTCTCTAATTTAATAATCACACCTAAAAAGGAAATACCATATTTAGAAAAGTTAACTTCCATGCATGTAAGTGAGCTATATAAATCCATATTTGCTTTTAATTTGCTTTCTTTCCTCATAGACGATTTTACAAATAATATGACATCGTCCACAAATAGTAAATGATATAGGTTTAGGACTCTTCATGTAACACAACCAGCCCCAAGATAGGTCATGCTACTACTAAAACAACCCAATTAAAATTTCTAATACCAATTCTAAATGCGGAAATAATACCAACATAAAATTCAAACTCATTCAACTATCCATACTAAATAAAAATGTAAATGCAACTACTTTAACTATGCATATTAGAAACTAAGGACATATATAAACATTCAACCACATAAATAGAAATCCATATGCATCATTTTACCCACAACAAGTGGCATTAACCCAAAATAACTCAAACTAAAATGCACAATAACTATATCATCATCATTTAACATGAATAAACACAGCAAATAAGAACACTTATCTTAGAAAATACACAACCTGTTATAGAGGACGGGCGTTCCTCCCAACCATAGACTTGTTTTTCCAGTTATCAACAACAAGTCACCCTTGAGTTGGGGCTATGAATCCACAAGAGACAGTGGTCCCCAAGGCTGGATAAAGTCCCCCTCTCAACAGTCCATTCCCCACAGCTAATTCCAATCCACCATCTCTCTTCCTTAGAACCTGCACGACCCAAGAAATATAATTCCCCCTTCACTACTCATAGTTCCTTAGGCCTTTCCACTCCCCTCCATGGATTCCAATAGAAGTTGGACAAGAAATCTCTATGTTGGGACCTTAGGAATCCTACAACTACAACAGGAATTCACACAACAACAAAACACTTGCTTCTCTTTAAAAAAATTGAATAGAATGTTGCACACATGCCCACAACCTCTCTTCCCATGAAATTATAGCTTCAAATAGCCACCATACATGCCCATTATGGTTGCATTCAAGCTTCGGCACTCCAAACTCTCTTGTTGTCCAGAAATATCCATGTAAAACTTGCTCTACATGCAAAAATGTGAATGTCTAATTCTTCCCCCCTACCCATATGAATTTTCCTCCCTTTCTCTTTCTTGCTTGACTTACATTCATCTCCAAGATGATTGTACTTAGCCTCAATGCTCTCAATAACTATTGGATGTGACTTCTCACACCCACCATCTTACATGAATTCAATGATTGAGATCTAGAACACTCAACAGATAATGGAAGATTCATGGTAAGGATAAGTTAGGAATAAATGGGTTTGGGTTTAATAGACATGGGTAAACTCTCCCCCTTGGACCCCTTCCCTCTATTGGGAAAACTAAGACCCAAATATTCTTTCATGTTCATCTGCAGTTGGTGATACATTTTATTTAGTATATGCAATTTACATCATCTACATATTACATTGCTTGTCCCTTGTCCATACATTACATTTACAATATGCATTGCTAGTTTGGGGTTTGAAAATGAAGGTTTTACATCCCCCCCCCTTAAAACTACACTATCCTCAGTGCACATGACCATACAATTTACACATTGACATATATATAAAATATTACATCAAAACATTTGATAATTTTGTGGCTTAATGACTCACATAGAAATTCCAACTAGAAACTATGTTTTCCCCTCAACCTCCATATCGATTGGACAAGAAATCTCAGAGTTGTGGCTCCAAGAATTCCATCTTCCAAAATGGAGTCTTCATTTTCTTAGGTACAAATGTACATTCATTTTTCTTTGAAATTTACAAAAATTAGTAGGTATTCTTTTCGCATGGCTTCCTCGTGCTCCCACATAGCATCTTCAGGATCGTAGCAGGTCCATTGAACCTTTACCAAGTCAATGGATTTGTTCCTAAGCACTTTGATTTTCTATTCTAGGATGTGCATTGGTTCCACCCAAAAGTCCCCTTCGTTTTCCACCTGGATCACAATCCAATCAATCACACGATTAGGATCGGGCACATATTTTTTTAATAAAGACACATGGAACACATTATGAATTCTCATGGATGTAGATAATGCTATCATGTATGCAACTGCCCTATCTTTTCTAATACCTCAAAAGGCCCACAATATCTCGCTGCCAACTTTGGGAAACTTCCCAAGTTTAGTAAGTTTCTCTTGAATTTAACTTTTAAAAACACATGCTCTCCCACTTTGAATTATCTATGTGTTCTTATTTTATTGGCATGAATATTCTTCATGTGATTTGGATATTTCAAATTATGTTTGATATTTATCGTTTGTTCTTCCATTTCCCTCATTGATTCTATCCCAATCACGACTCTATATGTTGGGTTATCCCAACTTACTGGTGTGTTGCATTTTTTTCCATACAATGCTTCAAACAGACTCATCTTCAATGATTCTTGGTACCCATTATTGTTATCAAACTCAATTAAATGGATATAGTCCTCCCACCTATAAGGCTTGTCCACTACATACATTCTCAACATATCTTCAATTATCCGATTAATTTTCTCTATCTTCCCATATGACTCTGGGTGATATGTTGTACTAAAATTCAAATTGGTCCCAAATCCCTTAAATAACCCTTTCCAAAAATTGGGAGTGAACTTGGGATCTTGGTCCGACACTATTTCCCTAAGAACGGCATATAGCCTAGCTATTTCTCTCATATAAATTTCTACAATATCGGTTGCCTTATGAGTTACTTTCACTGGAATGACATGTGTATCCTTTGTAAGCTTGTCCACCACTATCATGATGGAATCATGTTGTCTTATTGTCCTAGGAAATTTGGTAATAAAATAGATATTAATAACTTCCCATTTCCATTCAAGAATGGGAAATGGTTGCAGCAATCCCACTAGATGTTTGTGCTCATCCTTTACCTTCTGGCATTCCATGCATCTAGGTAAATAATCAGTGACATGTCTCTTCATACCAGACCAAAAATATTGTCCTATTACAATTGTAATAGGTTTTTGGTATCCTGGATGTCCAGCATATGGCACATTGTGCATCTCTTTTAAAACATGATTTCTTAATTCCCGAGAATTGGAAACATAAACTATGTTCTGGAATAAGAGGATTTCATCATGTTCTAGCTTGTAATCCTTATATTTTTGTTGTATGTTAAGCTTTATTTAACTTGCACATAATGATGATATGTTGTTACAACCTATAGAATTCTATCTTTTAAATCTGTTATTTTCTCCCCACGTAGCATCTTTAGGACCGTAGTAGGTCCATTGAACCTTTACCAATTCGATGGATTTGTTCCTAAGGACTTTAATTTTACAGTCTAAGATGCGCATTGGTTCCACCCACAAGTCCCCTTCATTTTCCACCTGGATCATAGTCCAATCAATCACATGATTAGGATCAAGCACATACGTTTTTAATAAAGACACATGGAACACATTATGAATTCTCATGGATGTAGATAATGCTATCATGTATGCAACTGGCCCTATCTTTTCTAAGACCTCAAAACACCCACAATATCTTGCTGCCAACTTTGGGAAGCTTCCCAATTTTAGAAAGATTTTTTTGGCTTTAACTTTTAAAAACAATTGCTCTCCCACTTTGAATTATCTATGTGCTCTTATTTTATTGGCATAATTCTTCTTCATGTCATGTGCATCTTTCAAATTATGTCTTATCTTTATTGTTTGTTCTTCCATTTCCCTCATTGATTCTAGCCCAATCACGACTCTATATGTTGGGTTCTCCCAAATTACTGGTGTGTTACATTTTTTTCCATACAATGCTTCAAACAGACTCAACTTCAATGGTTCTTGATACCCATTATTGTAATCAAACTCAACTAAATAGAAATAGCCCTCCCACCTATAAGGCTTGTCCACTACATACAATCTCAATATATCTTCAATTGTTCAATTAATTGTCTCTATCTTCTCATCTGACTATGGGTGATATGTTGTACTAAAATTCAAATTGGTCCCAAATCTCTTAAATAACCCTTTCCAAAAATTGGGAGTGAACTTGGGATCTTGTTCCGACATTATTTCCTTAAGAACACCATATAGCCTAGCAATTTCTCTCATATAAATTTCTACAATATTGGTTTCCTTATGAGTTACTTTCACTAGAATGAAATGAACAACCTTTGTAAGCTTGTCAACCACTACCATGATGAAATCATGTTTCCTTGTTGTCCTAGGAAATTTGGTAATAAAATCGATATTAACAACTTCCCATTTCCATTCAGGAATGGGCAATGGTTGCAGCAATCCCACTAGATGTATGTACTCATCCTTTACCCTCTGACATTCCATGCATATAGAGAAATAATCAGTGACATGTCTCTTCATACCAAGCCAAAAATATTGTCTTCTTACAATTGTAATAGGGTTTTGGTATCCCGGATGTTCATCATATGGCACATTGTGCATCTCCTTTAAAAAATGCTTTCTTAATTCCTGAGAATTGGAAATGTAAACTATGTTCCGGAATAAGAGGATTCCATCCTCTTCTAACCTGTAATCCTTATATTTTTATTGTACATTATCTTGTTGTAAGATTTCTTTAACTTGCACATAATGTTGATCTGTTGTTACAGCCTCTAGAATTCTATCTTTTAAATCTTCCATGTACATACTAATGGTTGTAACATGCATTTTATGCACCCTTCCATTGAGTGCTTCAGCCACCTTATTCTCTTTTCCCTTTATGTGTTTGATATCAAAGTCATATTCACTAAGAAATTTCAGCCATCTAGTCTATCTATCATTTAGTGTTGGTTGTTTAAACAAGTATTTTAGACCAATATGGTTTGTCCTCAACTCAAATTGTTTGCCCATAAGGAAATGCCTCCACGTCCTTAAAGCATGTACTATAGCTACCAATTCTAAGTCATGCATGGCATAATTTATTTCATGCTCCTTCAATTTTATGGAATCATAACAAATTACATTTTCATTTTGTGTAAGGACTCCATTGAGCCCTTCCTTGCATGTATTTGTGCACACAACAAAATTTTCATCTGGATTTGCAACTTTTAAAATAGGTGCACTTGTTATTAAATCCTTTAAGCACTAGAAATTTTCTTCACACTTAACACTCCATTCAAATTTTACTCTTTTCTTTTGTAAAGATGTTATTGGGTGTGAAATCTTGAAGAATCCTTCAATGAATCTCCTGTAATAACTAGCTAAACCCATAAATGACCTAACCTCTGAGATGTTTGTTGGTGCTAGACAACTCTTGATTTCTTTAATCTTTTATGGATCCACTGCTATGCCATCTTCTAAAACAATGTTACCCAAATAATGGATCTTATTTTGATAAAAAGTGCATTTACTCAATTTGGAAAACAATTGGTGCTCTCTCAACACTTGTAGCACCATCCTCAAATTGTGTTCATACTCCTCCTCTATATTGGATTAGATAATAATATCATCCAAGAATACAATGGAAAACTTTTCCAGGAAATATATCAACACCTCATTCATCAGACACATAAATGTAGTGGGCACATTTGTCAACCCAAAATGCACCACTACAAATTCATAGTGTCCATACTTTGTCCTAAATGTTGTTTTTCTAGTATATTCTTGTATGATTCTAAATTTATGATAACTAGATATCAATTCAATATTAGAAAATATCTTTTCTCCTTTCAGTTGATCAAAAATATCATCAATCCTTGGCAAAGGATATTTTTTGTTGGTTGTAACCTTGTTCAATTATTTGAATTCAATACATAACCTCAACGTTCCATCTATTTTCTTAACAAAAAGAAATGGGGGACCCCAAGGAGAAACACGTGGGATTATGTACCCCATTTTCAACAACTCTTCTAGCTACATTTGCAACTCTTTTAGATCTCATGTGCTCATTCTATATGGATTTTTGGATATTGGGGCAACTCCAAGAACTAAAGCAATAGAGAAATATATATCCCTTAGTGGCAATCCTGGAAACTCCCCAAATACATCTTCATACTCTTTCAAGACTAGATAATCTTCAAGACGTGGCTCCTCATCCTTTATTGGTTCCTCCATATGGGTTGCATGTATCTGACACCCTTTTCTAAAACTTATTTTCAGCTGCAATGTTGAAAGCTCTCGAATAGATATAGGCCTTAGAATACCTTGCACTGCCATTGAATTCTCTTCCTCATCAAGATATGTGAAATCCTTGTTATAACAATCTAAGACAACACAATTATTTTCTATCCAATCCATACAAATCAAGCAATCATAAGACCCAAGTGGTATGATGTTCAAATATGCCTTAGTGTTGACTCCATTCATGTTTATTAGGAAATATTTAACAAGCTCATTAATTCTTCTCTTGGTTCCAATATCTAGTTGAACTAACCAAGCTTTTTCATGCTTGCATTTCTTCAATTTAAATCTTTCAAGTAGATTTGGATCTATATAGCTATAACTAACTCTGGAATCAGTCAAAATAGTTGTGGGTTGATTATCAATCTAACCTTCCACTCCAAGGCTGCATAGATCCTTAGCATGCTTCCACCCACGTCCTATGTTGTCTCCTCCTGCTTGATGACATGCATAGTCCTCATCTTTACTTCTCAGTGAGGACAACCTTTATACATGTCATCTCCTTCACATCCCCAACACTTTATGTGTTGTTGTTTTGGCCTCTCTCCCAAGGAATCTATCATTTTCCAATTACCTTGAGATGGTTTCCATTGTTGATATGCTTGACATATATTCCTTATGAAATGTGGCTTGAATACTTTCTTCCTTTGATCCATCTTGCCTTTCTTCTTTCCATCCCAAGCCATTTGGAAAGATGGTCTTCCTTTGTTCTAACCATATAAATACTTAGTTTTCCTTATAGATTATTCCAAAATCTTGTTCTCATCAAACTGAATTTTATCCTTATAAAAGGATGTCAATACACTTAGGCACCTCTAAATGTTGACCCTCTTATCCTGGATGAAGCTCACATATTTGAGAAGTTCCAAGAATTTCCTCTCATATTCATCCATGGTCATGTTCCTAAGTTTGATTTTAAAGAACTCTTGCACATTATTTTCATAATATTGCTCTGACAAGTGTTGTTGTTGGAAATACTTCTTGAACCACTTCCAAGAAATTCTCTTCTCATCAAGGTGCTTAACCTGCTTAAGCCAATCCCACCACATACATACCTTTCCTTGAAGGTGGTAGGATGCAATTCCAACTTCTACATTTGATGAGTAATCATGCAACTAGAAATAATTATCCATTCCTAGCATCCATGCTTCTGCATATTCTCCTTTATTTTTCTCTCCATCAAATGATGGTGGCTTGATCTTTCCCATCCCCCCTTGCAAGTTATCTGACCCATGTCTTCTCCTCTAATGCCTGATAGGAGACATACTTGGGATTATTTCCAAGATTGAACGTGCATATGTTCTTCTGGTTGAGTTCCCTATGGAATTATGATTTTAATGCCTACTAACACTCCTTGATCATCTAAATCCTCCATGATCATCCCTCCTATCATGAGATCTAGATGCTTATACTTTCCTTGTACTAGCTTCTTTCTTTGTGCCAGAATCTTTGTTAACGTAATTGTATAGAATATTCAAGCTCTAAAGTATCTCCTTCTGATCTTTCATGATATTTTCATTATCATCCCTATACCTTAGCACTTATATTTGTGGGATTCTCATAATTGCAGGCTCATGTCTGTCTTGTCATCCATTAGAATATATCTCATCATTTCCCATGCTGCCATGCAGACCTCTAATATCCTCCCCATGGTTTTCAGTCTCGCCTGCATCCTCCATATCTATATTTCTCATATATTAGGAACCAAATTATGCTTTCCTTTAGCTCTAATTCTACAAGAATGTGCATGCAACAATTGATGTTATAATTAGGCACATTGAAAAATATTTATTAGATATATTACAGGTCAATCTTCATTTCAAGTTATGAAAAACACTAATGAACTAATCCAAATTCTAGGTTGATATATGGCTTCTCCTCCTAAAGACCTTTCCAGTGTTTATTTGTTTTTCTCAAAACTAAGCTTTGACTTGAAAGTTATGGTCCTTGGAAATTTAGACTAGTTTCTCATTTTCCCATGTATGCTACAGGTGTATTATTTCTCTTCCTGCACATGTTTATGTTCCTAGACTCCAAATCTAACTTCACATCTATATTCTATGGTTCATAACATTTCCATAGATTGTTCTTGTGCCCCAAACGGACCTCTGAGCAAGTATTTATTCCCTCCATAAGTAAACTATTTACCTTAGTTCTGTTAATTATTTGAGTTGGTTTTCATTGATGTCAACCCTTGAAGAAAGTCTGGTAGAAAATTTTGGTAGCACAAAGGTTTGGGTAATGGACCCAAGTTTGTTTTATGTATAATGGTATGATTTTTAATATATTTGAAGGTAATACTATTCTAGATGGATAGTACATGTCATTCCATTTTCGTTGGTATGTGAAATGTCACATAACTCCTCGCAGTTAGAGAGTTATGGCCATGTGAAGTTGGAGAACCCTCATGAGTCATCTAGAAGCCTCAAAAGGTCAATGGAGTCAAAGTGGTTGCAAAGAAGAAATTATTTAAATAAGACTATTCTATATGGATAGTACATGTCATTCCATTTCCGATGGTATGTGGAATGTCACATAATCCCTAACGGATAGAGATTTATGGCCATGTGAAGTTGGAGAACCCTCATGAGTCATCTAGAAGCCCCAAAAGGTCAAAGTAGTCAAAGTGGTTGCAAAAAAGAAATTATTTAAATAATAAAGTGAAGTGATGAGTGTACTATAAGTCAAAGTGGATACAAAAGAAATTATTCAAATAATAAATTTAATGGAGAAATTGCTAAGTGGACAAGAGGTTAGAAGTGGGTTAGCCCTAAAATAAGGAAAGTGGTTTGAGATGGTTAGAAGGTAACCCCTTGAGGAAGCTACATAAAAGTATAAATAAGAGGCAACGGTCTCTCATTTTAATTACACTAGAGAATATTGAATATATATAAGTGATTGAGGTAACCAAAGGATATCTAAGGCGAATTTCAAAGGGAAGGTGAAGTAAAGAAGGTCGAAATTAAATGGAGGATAAATTCTTTTGATGATGCTTTCTAAGGTATGTTATTTACAGGTCATCTCACCATTTTCGCAATAATTTTTTTTCTAGAATGATTCAGACCAAAAAATCTGGAGGCCATTGAGGAAACATATCCAAGTAGTTGTGATAAAAAATGTATCTTATGGTTCGTTGTATTTTTGGAGCTACACTCCGTGGAAAATAGGATTTGTGGCTAGTCTTGAAACTAGTCTAAAACAAGTGTTTCGGGTAAAAACATCATAACTTCTTCATAACATATCCAAATTTAGTAAGACCAAATGTATCGGTTATAGTACATTATGTTAGCGATCAAAAATGCACTGGCATTTTTGAAAGAGTGATGCCTAATATTGTAAAGAAAATTTGAATAGTTTCTTGGGCTCTAAATGCAGATTTGAAAGCACCATTGGAAAGATTAGGATTTGTAGATGTCGATCGACTATTTAAGCATGCAAAATGGACTCTCCATGAATGAGAAATTTTATTTTGAAAAAGGATGCGCTTTCACCAGTGCAGAAGGCAGAATTATAACTAGTTAGCTGGTGAAAGCTCCGCCTTTCACCAGCTAAGGAGAGGATTTTCGGGTAAATTAGCTGGTGAAAGCCTGTCATGGCCAGAATAGCCGAATTTTTGCCCAGATCAAGATTTTTTGGGTTTGAATGGTTTGAAATCTTCTTTAATAAGCTGGTTATGAATTATCAAATCAAAATCTAAAGGCCATTCTTGGAGATGAAAGTCAAAAGGGAATTTTTTGACTAGATTTGGTCATTCTCAAGGGAAAAATGATAGGGATCAAATGACACATCACCCAATTCGAATTTTATCTTTGGAGCACCAAATCAAACAGCCTTGGGAGGCTAAAACTGCACTTCATCAGCAATCTACTATTTTTAGAGATCATTAAATAGGACCTTTCCTATTTTGTTTTGATTTTTCCATTCTAGATCCATTTTATAGGATCTCATCCTACACTGTTGTATCTGTTTTGATTTGACTATTTTTAGTAAATATGGTCCATCTTTAAAGGATCACAAATTTCATCTTGTAAGGCTATAAAACCAAAGATATTTGGAGCACTAAGGGTTCAATTACGGATCTGAGAAATTACATTCTTTGTAATAGACTTTCATGATAATACAGTGGACGATTTTCTCTCTTTATTGATGTCAAATTCCTCTCTTCTTCTATACTGTCATTCAAGTTGTCTTAATTGTCATATGATTGTCATCTCATTGTTCAGTTCACAATTTGAATGTTAGTTTCTTTCATTTTTTATTAAACCCATCCCTTGGCATCTGGTTTATAAACATTGGTTTCTTCACCCATTTTTAAAGCTATTATCTTATTATGGTGTAGAATTACTAGATTATTTGGGTGCTTGTTAGTAGCTTAGGGTGCATTATTTTTAGTTATCCCATTGATCCATTTATTACTTAAGCATAAATCCATTCATTTTATAAGTTACCAAGCATTGGTTTACATTAAAGGTTTCTTGGGTGATAACAAATTGGTGTCATTTCCGAGGAGAATGAAGCAAGCTTCCCCGGGAGACGACATAGTTCTATATTTTTGATGATAGAAAAAGGTTGAGCATTATATTGGTTGTAAGCATCTATCTGGCGACTCCACGTTCAAAGACTCAACTGGGGAGGATCTGTTGATAAAGAATGAAAGAGGCTCAAATCAAAATCCAGTATCCAGTTCATTGGTTTGCTTCATGAGCTGTTGTTGTTCTTCATTACCTCTTTCCTTCTTTTCCTTGGTATGTAAAGAATTATTTTTCTGTTTTGTATATTCAGAAAATCATCATCCTTCTTCATATATTAGGTCTTTAGAGAAATCCTGAAACTGCATTGTAGATGTGGGTGGTGGCTTTACCTCAGGCCCATTCACAAAGAAGATGACCCTTGTATTTATTTTTCATGAATGCGATAAACCATGACCCGAAAGATAGGGAATTGTTTGGACCTTGTCGGATCTGTTACCTCTTGTCATAATTTTACGAACCTTGTCATGAACTTCGTTAACTCTCATGATCATCCACATTTTCAAAGTTAAGATTGATTGAACTGCAACCTTTAAAGCTGCCCCTTCTTCTTCAATGTATCCTGATGACGGTTGTGAATATCTCCCTTGGTTTTCTACAGAGAATCGAGATTCAGTTGAGAGACACATGGAATCCTTTTTTTGGATTTTGTTGGTGTTTCGGCTTACTCATGAATGATCATGAGATTTTCTCAAAGTCTCACGATCAAAGATGTTCATGCATGGTTTAAAAGTCTGAGAGCTGATTCAGTTGGTTCTTGGACCGAGTTCTCTAATGATTTCCTTAAGTATTGGGGCAATTACAAATATTTAGATTCATACCTCGCTGATTTCTATGCTTTGAAGAGAGAGGAGGATGAAGCTTTGTTTGTTTTCAATCGAAGATTTTGCAGCATTTATTATGGTATGCCTTTGGAGATCTGGCCCACTGAGATGGATGAAATGTTGTGCTATGTTATGGATCAACATTCAAAGCTTGTTCTTACCTTATTATAAAGGAAGTCTTCATCATTAGGGAACTTGTTTGGAGATGCGCAAGAGGTAGAGGAGGGCAATTCGTGCTTCCAGGAGGATCTGACAGCGGGTTGACTTTAACAATCTGCTTGCACATGAGAAAAAACAATGTCAGTATGGTTCAGATTTTGAGCAGGGGAATTGTGAGTGTGAAAAATTTATAACAACGAGCTTGCTCTGAGCTTATTTCAAATTAGGATATGAATTAAAATTGACGTGGCGGGGAATATTCAAAGAGCCGAGGAATGCTTGTGAAGCTTATGATCAGTGTAAAATCAAGAAGAACCTATGATGATTGATAATTGCATAATAAATTATATGTTTCTCGTCCTAATCCATGGTGAAATCTGTTTATGTGACGTGTGATAATGAAATTTTAGTTTTTTATGATCACAGTTGATCTCAAGAGGACAAGAAGATGATCTATCTTCTTGCAGAGGAATAGTCATGTCTGAGTAGGAGAGTACGCCATAGATGTGCAGTTGTTTTCTGAGGAGCAGCATGTTACTTATTTTCCTTTTAAGGATCCAGTGGCGGCTTTCATGGACATATATTTTTTCAAAGGATCTAAAGATTTCAGATTTCCTTAGCTTGCACATGTTTTTGGGTAAGTATGGTTTCCTGAAGGACTTTTGTTTATTGTTGATTCATGTCAAACATCAGTTGTTGATCAGTGATAAAGATGAGATTTCTTCAGTATTCAAATTTCTTGAATGGATGCTATAAATCCAGCATTCACTTAACTAATGGCAGATCTGGTTAGAGTAGAATAAGTAGGAAATAAGCACTAGTGTAGAAGAATAATCTCTTTCTTTGAGCAAGTAGATTACTTTAGTTTTCTCAATTAGAAGCGCCTTAAAGGAAAATCAAAAATCAAAGCAAAAGCAAAGGTCACACCCAGATCTGCAAGTACTATTTCGGAACATGCAAGGGATAAAACATAAGACATTGAGTTTTTATGTGGAATCATAGTTTTTGGGTGAAAGAAGTTCATTTTGGACTAAAGTGAGGCTTTCATCAACACACGGGTTAATTTTACAACCCAGTTAGCTAGTGAAAGCGGCTTTCACCATCTAACTAAATTGAGTTAGCTGGTGAAAGAAGAAAAAGATTTGCTGAAAAGGGACGAGCAAAGTCAATTGTTCCTCCAATGAAAAGGGACGAGCAAAGTCAGTTGTTCCTCTAAAAGTGGTTGTGCTGGGGTGCATGGCAGAACATTTGAAAGAAAAAATAACTGAATCAGACAAGATGGTTGATGTAGTTTGTGGGCCTGATGCTTAGGGACTTGCCTCGCTTGCTAGAAGCTGTAGATTATGGTCAAAAGGGAGTTAATACACTTCTGTCCCTTGAAGAAACATATACTGATATCAGTCCAGTAAGAATTGCTAGCAATTCAATTACAGCATTTATCTCCATAATGCGTCGATGTAACAATATGTGTTCATTCTGCATTGTACCTTTCATGCGGGGGAGAGAGAGGTCACGACCAGTAGAGTCCATTGTGAGAGAGCTTTAGGAGCAAGGTATGAAAGAAGTAATGCTTCTTGGTCAGAACGTGAAGAGTTATAATGATATCTCTATCCTTGATGGGAATGGTGCATTTCCTACAGGGAACAGTTGGGCTCTTAGTCAAGGCTTTTCCAGCATATGCAAGATCGATGGAACATCTGTACAAGCATTCATTTACTAGCACAGAGTGGGAGTACAGCTGCTCTTGAAAGAATGTGGCAGGGTTATACATGAGAAGTTTATCTGGATCTTGTGGAAAGAATGCGGAATATTATTCCTAACGTTGGCTTAAGCAGTGACCTTATCTGTGGATTTTTTGGTGAAACAGAATAGGACCATGCTGATACATTGAGCCTCATTAAGTCCGTAGGTTACGATATGGATTACTTGTTTACAGTCTGCGGGAGAAAACAAATGCTCATCGAAACTATGTATATGATGTTCCAGATGATGTTAAACAAAGACGGCTGTCAGAGCTCATTAGTGCGTTCCGAGAATCAACAGGTCAGAGGTATGACTCGCAAATCAAACAACCAAAATTCCCTCATACATGCGCACAATTACAGCTCCAGATTCGTTCAAGTGGAAAAAGATGGTTGAAACTCTAGTTTGGAGAGCAAACTCATCATACAGGTGTGCGTTTCAATTATCAAACGGCTTAAATTTTGGTTCTGTGATCAATGCTTGAACAATTATCGCCTCAAATATCTGCTTCTGTTAGTCGAGTCACAGTTTTTGCTTAGTCTCTGCCTAAATTGACTGAATGTTGCCTATATTCTTTGTGTGTTTAAGATTTTCATCACACTTGAACTCCAAATCTTGCCAATAACCATTGAGTCTGTTCTAAAAAACACAATGACGGATTAGCTTGAATTAGGCGTCTTCAATTGCACTGTCAGTTATCTCTTTAATTGTTGAGTTGATTCATAGGTCATAACCCTCAACTTCGAGATACTGCATATGAGACGGCTCTTGTAGCTCTAGTCACAATTTCAGCTTTTCACAAGCAACTTTTGTCCACAATTCACAGTTGGCCATCATCTATATACAGTGCATCCGTTGTAATATCTGCTATAGAAAAATAGCTAAACAGGAGTTTCGTGACTCCAASTTTGAAAGAGGCCCTAGCTGACTTGTATGTCATTGATAAACAGTATGAGAAAGATTTTGCAATATACGCAGATCTGAGGAAACCTGGCATATTTGAATTTATTGAGGAGCATAATCTACATGATGCTTTGCAAGATAAGGCATTGCCACTCATGACTTTAGATCCAAAAATGGCAGTTGCCTTATTAGTCCAACAAAGAGATTTTATTAAACCATATAAAGTGGTCTCACAGTTGCGGAAGGCTGAGAATAATAACACTTACAGATATTTATTGCATGAATATTTGCATGCGCTATTTGAAAAGGTCCTCATGCAGGGAAATAATTTCATGGCCTCCAGGTGGAGCTTTATGCAGAATATGAACCCAGACTGCTTCTCCCTTTCCTACGCAGCAGCCAACATTACTCTCTTGACAAGGCATATGAGATTTGTACCAGAGGAGGTCTTATTAAAGAAGAAGTTTTCATTTTTGGAAGGATGGGGAATTCAAGAGAAGCTCTGGCACTTATCATAAATAAGTTGGGGATATGGAGCAGGAAATAGAGTTTGTAACAACGCAACATGACGATGAACTATGGGAGGAGCTTCGTCTAGCAAACCCTGAGGTCTTTGTACTCTTGCAGGTAATAAAGATTCATCAAATTTTGATTTTTGGGTAAATTTTTGTTCTTGGTGGTTTAGGCGAGCCTGTATGTGCTCATTAACCACCGAAACAGAGTACTTTCAGTGGATAAGGTGCCAAATTCTAGATACAGTTAATCACCGAAAGTTATTTTAACCAGATCACTCAAAATTTTGCCCAAATTCCACATTTCTAGGATATATCTGGCACATGATATCTTTGAGTTTTGAAAGAAACAAATTGAAGATAAATCCTTAAGATGCTTATGATATAATTTGTTCAAGATTGAGGTAACAATATGAATATTTTAATTTAGCAAAAGACAAGTGGCAGCAGCTCCAAATACAAGTGGCAGAGTTTTCAGAAACAGAATTTTAAGGGATCTTGTAAATAGCCAAAGACATAAATGCAGGGTGTAAACATTGTTGGGATTGAAAAGGATGAATGACTCCATAGCCCAATACTAAAGGCACCAGGTCTGCCAAGTTCTTGGAGACCTCACAGGGACGTCTCCATCCCAGTTGGAGCCAGATGTTAGCGATCAAAAATGCATTGGCATTTTTGAAAGAGTGATGCCTAATCTTGTAAAGAAAATTTGAATAGTTTTCCAGGCTCCAAATGCAGATTTGAAAGCACCATTGGAAATCTTAGGATTTGTAGATGTCGATCGACTATTTAAGCATGCAAAATGTACTCTCCATGGTGAGAAATTTGATTTTGAAAAATATGCGCTTTCACCCGGTAGCGAGGAAAGCTGAGTATAACTAGTTGGTGGCTTCATGCTTTCACCCATTGGGAAAGATTTTCCAATTAAAATTATTTGGTGAAAGCCTTTCATGGCTAGAATAGCCGAATTTTTGCCTAGATTGAGATTTTTGGGTTTGAATGGTTTAAAATCTTCTTCAATAAAAGTAGGATTTGTAGTTATCAAATCAAAATCGAGGCCATTCTTGGAGATGAGAGAAGTCAAAGGAATTTTTGACTAGATTTGGTCATTTTCAAGGGAACAATGATAGGGATCAAATGACACATCACCCAATTCGAATTTTTATCTTTAGAGCACCAAATCAAATAGCCTTGGGAGGCTAAAGCGCACTTCATTAGCAATCTACTAGTTTTAGAGATCATTAAATGGGACCTTTCCTATTTTGTTTTGATTTTCCATTCTAGATCCATTTTATAGGATCTCATCCTACACTTTGTTGTATCTATTTTGGTTGACTATATTTAGTAAATCTGATCCATATTTAAAGGATCTAGATTTCATCTTGTAAAGATATAAATCCAAATACATTTGGGCTGGGGGTTCAATTAGGATCTTGAGAAATTTCTTGTAATAGACTTTCATGATAATATAGTGGACGGTTTTCTCTCTTTATTGATGTTAGATTCCTCTCTTCTTCTATAATGTCATTCAAGTTGTATTAACTATCATATGACTGTCATCTCGTTGTTCAGTTCACAATTTGAATGGTAGTTGCTTTCATTGTTTATTAAAAGCCCATCCCTCATCAAAGGGTTTTATAAACATTGGTTTATCCACCATTTTAAGCTATTTATCTAATTGTTCTCCAGTCTGAGGCAAAGCATTTGATTATTGTTAGTAGTCTAGGTACATTGTTGTATTTCAGTTATCCCATTGATCCATTCATTACTTAGCATAAATCCATTCATTTTATAAGTTACCAAAGATGCTTTTGGTTTACAACTAAAGAGTTTCTTAGGTGATAACACATTTTTTATTATTCTTTGTACCATTTCATATCCATACAACAAATATTACAGTATTGGGGCATATACAAGCTTGCTACCTAGAATAAGCCAAAATTCAACAAGGTATACACCATTTTGCTATAACTCCTTTACGAGAGGTTCCAGGTGGAACTAGAATTTCATAAAACATTGAAGAACATTGTAAACTTTTTTTAGATCTTTATCCATTACAAATTTTATAGTTGTAGTTATTTCAAGTTAGGTTTGTTGACTAATCAAAATTAGTCATGTGAGATAAAGTAAAAGTTTGATGAAATGCTAGTCTCTTGTTGTTAAAGTTAAGGAAGGTTTACTTGAGGTATGTGATCATATACACGAGGTATATTATAAATTTTACAAATCAGATTTGGATGATGAAATTGATGAGGAGCTAGTTTGGGGTACATATGAATTTATGGTTGGAGACAAGTAGTTGATAGGTTAGCACATACATGAGGTGTATAGTTAGTGATGTTGGTACATCTTGGTGAATTCATAGTTTATGTGTATTTGATGCATGATTTGGTACATATTTGGTGCATAGTTGATGCACTCATTGATGTAGTATAGGTTGAAGTCTGAGGTTGATACATGGTTGATTCACTTGTTTATAATTACAGGTTGATTACCTGGGTTGTTTATAGTGCACGGGTTGTTTGGTGCGGTTGATTGGTACAGGTTTACAGAGAGGTATCTCATAATGATAGTGTGGCAATGGTTCCATCATTCTACTTATATGTTAGTGTGGTTGGATGGGGAAAGGTTAGGTAGTTGTAGCCACTTTTTGTTTGTATTTGGAGAACATAGGGGCTTGCAGCCTCATACGGTTGTAACCAGAGAATTGGGGAGTTAGACTTTCCCTCAGGTTGTATCTTGAGAAAATAAGGGGTTTGAGCCTCCTTCCAGTTAAATTTGGAAAACAAAGAGGAAGTTGTTGCTTCCAATGAATGTAATTATTAAAGAAATATAAGAAAAATATTCATGTGGTTTTGTCTCACTTTGGGTTTCCACGTAAAAACAACTGGCAGTGTCTTGTGTATGTGTATGATTTCTCATTTGTTCATTTGTTTATTTACTCTGCAACTATTGTATGATAATGTTGCATTGATATAACACTTACATTTATGGTTAAAAGGATTAAATTTCTCATTACTAGTCACCCCACTGTAGTAATCCAACAATTGGTATGAGGGCCGGGTTCCTTGAGGAAACATTTTAACCAACTGGAAGGAGATCATGAATTATTAGAATGGAGTACCATTGTTTAATGGTGAGAATGGTTTAAGTATGAGCTATGGGGTGGAATTAAGAAAGTACTTTTACAAGCACATGGGTATTATATTTGGCTATTAGTCATTCACAGGGATATGATAGTTCAAAAAGGGCAAAGACTACGACCAAGAAGGAATTGAAGAAGAATAACAAAATATCAATGGTTTCATCACAGGAAGGATTACCTAATCCAATAAGAGAAATGGTTGGTAAATTTTCATCATCAAAGAACTTTGGGATAATTTACATATTATATATTCTTCACACATCAAAGATTCAGAAAATGTCAAAGAGATGTAGGTACATATCAAAGAGAAATATGTTCACCATGTCAAACAAATTGAGGAAGATGAAGAGTACATAATCAATGAGGGTATGTTGTTTTTTTCTTTAATTGTGAAAATGTGGACATATTTAAATAGAATTCCATGAAAGTAGAGGCGAGGAAAAATTTATTGGAAAAGAGACAATTATGAAGCATAATGTATTGGTGCTTTAGATGAACTAAGAGAAGAGAGAAATCTCAAGTCTCAAGAGAATTGATGAAACAAAGGGAAAGGGTCTCACATTTATGGAAGTAGCAGGAAGATCAAAGAAAATCTTAAAGATCAAAAGTACAACAATTGGTATCAGAGCAGGTTCCTTCAGGAAACATTTTAACCACTGGAAGGAGATCATAGATTATTCTGAGAATGGAGTACCATTGTTTAATGGTGAGAATGGTTTAAAGTATGAGCTATGGGGTGGAATTAAGAAAGTACTTTTACAAGCACATGGGTATTATATTTGGCTATTAGTCATTACAGGATATGATAGTTCAAAAAGGGCAAAGACTACAGCCAAGAAGGAATTGAAGAAGAATAACAAAATATCAATGGATTTCATCTGGGAAGGATTACCTAATCCAATAAGAGAAATGGTTGGTAAATTTTCATCATCCAAAGAACTTTGGGATAATTTACATGATATATATTCTTCACCCATCAAAGATTCAGAAAATGTCAAAGAAGATGTAGGTACATATCAAGAAGAAATATGTTCACCATGTCAAACAAATTCAGAAGATGAAGAGTACATAATCAATAGAGGTATGTTGTTTTTCTTTAATTGTGAAAAATGTGGACATATTTAAATAGAATGCATGAAGGAAATGAGACAGAAAAATTTATTGAAAAAGAAGACAATTATGAACAAGAATTGATCGGTGCTTTAGATGAACTAAGAAAAGAAAGAGAAGAAATCAAGTCACTCAAGAAAGAATTGATGAAACAAAAGGAAAGTGCTCACATTTTAGAAGTAGCCAGAAAGATCAAAGAAAATCTTAAAGATCAAAAGTAGTATTTTTAATCCAACATAGCAGCACAGAAGGAAGAAGTAGAAATGAGAGAAAATATATTGACAAATCATATTAAGGAAAGAACTAACGATCTAAACCCGCTTGAGGTAGAGTTTGGTCAAGAAGAGAAAGAAATTGAAGAAGAAATAATCACATTAAAAATCCATCTTGAAGAAGTGAAAAGAACAGAAGAAGTCATGAAGTCTCAAATAATGAAGAAAGAAGAAGAGGTTGAGAAGCTTGAAGAATAAGTTTTCACATTGAGAAATAAAATCGTCAAGCTCAATAAGAACGTTGAAGAGATAGTAACATCCACATCAGTTATAGAGAATGAAGATAAGCACTCTAGGTTGCTACAAAAGAATAATGAAGAAAATAGAAAGAGTTGTGTAGAAGTACTCAAAGGAAGGAATCATGGTCAACCAGAATCTAACAAAACTATTAAAGATATATCTTCAAGAAGACCATCCATGTTCAAGACACAAAGAAGCTTCAATCATGATCATGATCAATCAAGGTAGAAACTTAGAAGGACTATACCACAAAGAAGATCATTCACTCCCAGGTATGCAAATTTCTTTTATGGTCATTGTTTTTACTGTACTAATTTTGGACATAAGGTTGCAAATTGCAGGGATTATAAAAATATTCAAGCAAGAAATGTCTATCTGGCCCCATGTAACATTGAATGTTACAAAATTCATAACTATGGACACATAGCTAGTGATTGTAGAATCATGATTGATACTTCCATGAAAGAGAACATTGATATCAGATATAAGAAAGTATGGATAAGAAAACACGAAGAACATGTGAACAAAGACCAGGTCCCAGAGATCGCAAGATTGGAAATAAAACGAGATGAAGAAAATTCTACAAAGAAAAGGAAATATGTCAGATATAGAAAGGTTTGGAAAAGAAGGACATGTAAATAAAGAATAGGTTCAAGAGATTGTACTTTCAGGCATTGTAATGAAAGATGAATCCACAAACATAAAGAAAGAAGTCGGAGCTCAGAGAGATGATGAATCTACCAATGAATATGATGATGACTACACATTAGAGCAGGAATTGTTCTGAGCCATCTGGCTTAGAGACTCCTAGGTAACATGAATATTAGACAGGGGGGGGTTATGCAATAGCTATGACAAACCAAAGACCCATCCTTCGAGAAGCTTGTAGAGTTTGAGTAGAGAGATCTAGAGCAGTCAGTTAGCAGAAGTACAATTTGATAGTTGTAGTAGTGAAGACTTCATGATAGTATAGAAATAAATGGGTCATCATTATGGACAGTTGTGCAGTAGAGTCTTGGATAGTATGGACAGAGATGGATTTGTAAGAACACCTAGCAGGTTTGGACAGATATATGACAGTGGACGAGAGCATGTATTCATAGATTGGTTCAAAGAGTGGTTCAGAGACAAAGGAACATTATGGATGTTAATTACATAGGAAAGGGCTCGAACAATGCTAATGGATTCCAAATTGATATATTTTTTTGGACACATGCAGTGCATACAATAGTTCACATTCAAAATAGAGTAATGCTCAGAAACAACAATGACAAAACTCCCTACAAACTATGGAAAGGAATACCAACAAATGTGAAGCACTTCAAAATATTTGGAAGCAAATGCCACATCAAAAGAGAAGATGGCGGAATGGGAAATTTTGACTCTCGTGTTGACAAAGGAGTACTTGTTGGTTACTCAAGTACGAGGAAATCATACAAGTGTTACAATCTGAGGTTGAACAAAGTTGTGGAAATCATCAATGTAACAATTGATGAAACGAGTGGACGAGAATTAAAGGAAGCAGAAAATGAATCAATGGAACAGCTTTATGAAGAAGAAGCAGAAGAAGAAGAAGAAGAAGAAGAAGAAGAAGGGGAAGATGAAGAGGATAAGATAGAAGTAGAAAAGAAATTTCAGCAAGTGCCTCCAAAGACACCTAGCAAACGAGTACAGAAGAATCATCCTTTAGATCAGATTATTGGAAACAAAGATGCAGGAATTGAGACTAGAAGAATAATTCGTTCACCAGAACAAACGCACCTAGCACTCTTATCTATGATTGAAATAAGCAGTTTTGAAGAGGCCAACAAGGATGAATTCTGGAATAAGGCCATGGATGAAGAATTGGATCAAATAGAGAAGAATGATACTTGGGAATTGGTTCCAAGACCAAATAACAAGAATGTGATTGGCACAAAGTAGGTTTTTAGAAATAAATTGAATGAACATGGACATGTTACAAGAAACAAAGCTAGATTGGTATGTAAAGGAAATGCACAAGTTGAAGGAATCGAATTTGAAGAGACATTTTCCCTAGTTGCCAGAATGGAAGCAATCTGATTGATTTTAGTTTATGCATGCTCCAAGAATATTAAAGTGTATCAAATGGACATGAAATCATCTTTTTTGAATGGGGAACTTGAAGAATAAGTCTACATTGAACAACCAGAAGGATTTTAGTTGTCAGAGAATGCATATTATGTGTGTAAATTGAAGAAGGATGTGTATGGTCTGTTAGCACTCCGTAATTTCTCAGGCTGAGGAAGAAATTGATAGAGGTAACCACAAAACCACTTGGATTCAAGGATATATCCCTCCAAGACTTAGAGAGGGATCTCTCTGTATGATTTAAATTTGTTTGGATTGGATATTTGGCTAGTTATGAGAGTAGAGGGTTTTCTTTTGAATTTTTGGTTGGGACAACAAAAGAGGGCATTGGGAAAAATGGAGTCAACAAGGTTTAAGGTGATCGAATGAAGGAATAACTGAGCTCATATATAACAAGTCAAGGTATTCATGTTAGAGGATCCTTATATTTTGTGAGATGGAAAAAGAGGAACAGATTAGGGTTCACCTCAAATGTAGAGCATTGCTACCTGAATTCTACATCCAAACTTCAGAAGAAAACATGAATATTGTTTTAAGCTAGAAAAGGGTGTTTGAAACAAATCATGAACTTAATCTTCTTATAAACAATAAAAGAAAGAGACAAAATGTGAAAACAGAGAAAACCAGATTACATCAAGAAACGCTTCACCACATAGCTATGACACAGGAATCTTGAAACATAATGTTTTTGTATTCATAAAAAACAATCACTTGAAACCTCTTGACAATCTTTACAATGAATGGTAATATTTCAATACCATTTTTCCTTTCAAGTCCAACCCCTATGCCATATTTCATTCTATATTTTATAATATCCTATTACATTCATATCCTACAAAGTAGGAGATCAAATCCCTTCTTTAATTGTTTCTAGATATTTCTGGAAAATACCTAATTAATGATCTATCCAAAATATAGAGTTGATCTCATCTCAAAATCATACGATACAGCCTAAGTGTATAAGAGTATATTCGATTTTTACCACTGAAAGGGTAAAAATAGAAATAACTATATGCTGACTACTACCCTAAATCTAGGGAAATTACAAAAAATCCTAAGAGATAGGTTATTCTTTGACTTTCTTTAATAAAACAAAACTAATTTGATATTAACCTGACACCAGCATCTTGAGGATGTGTTATAACTGGAAAATTGTTCTGGAAGCCTTGGAGAACATTGAGGAATCCATTTGCCTTGATCTGAGGATTTTTTTGTGCTTTTTGTTCATAACAGAACTTTCAGCCGTTGACGAGGTCAAACATAGTGTATTTAGTTGTCATTTTTTACGGAATGATTTTCAGTAGCTAATTATGGACCTTGAAACTAATTTTAGTTGGCGAAACTTGTAACTACTCCTGAACTGGTAAAAAATGGTTGAGTTCGATCATTAACCCTACTTCATCTATTATAATTGCTTCATTTCAAATCAATGGCTATTTCAACTAGACCATCAAGATTGGGGTGAGCTTTAGGTTTTAGGTTTTTATGAGCAAGTTTAAACCTAAAAACCTTATTCATATTCTGCAGTCTGTTATTCTGTTTGGAGAGCTTCTTATTCTTGTGCTTTACAGTCTCATATTTAATGTCCAACTGATCCAATGTAGAACCAACTTTGAGAGATGACTTTGTAAGAGTCTCGTTCTCTATTTTGATATATATTTCTAATACCTTTAACTCAACCAGTTCTTCTTTCAATTTATGAGCATTAGGTTTTTTACTAACCTTTTTCTTAGATGATGTTTCAGGTATTCCCTTTTCTGGAGTTTCCATTTCTGCAACTAATGGATCTAAATCTGAATCTGAATATGGCAGATTTAGGATATTTCTAATTGTGGCCTTTCCTTGATCCTCTGCATTTTTCCCAAATTCTAGATTCCTTTTTGTTTTCTTTGATTTTGATGGGGAAGCTTGTGTTGTAGTTTGTACAGGTGACTATGCTCTCCTCTTTCTTTTACTAGTTTTTGGAGAAGTTGATTGTTGTGAGGAAGTTCCTCCTTTTTTTGGTTGAATTTCTTGTCCAAAATCTCCCCAAAACAAAATATAATCCCAAGTATTATTCCTTATGTTGAGCTCCTCTAACACTATTAGTTTGATCAAGCCATGATGGAATAAACTGTTGCTAGCCTTCTGAGGTTTGGCCTAAACTTTGGAATCCATCTTGGTAAGACTCTTAAGAAGATAAAAGGGCTTATTCATAGGTTTCTTACCAGTGAAATGAAGGAGAAATATGAAATGGTAAATCATGGTCCTCCCATATCTCCCCTCACAAGTGATGTAAACCTAAATAATTTTTAACAATATTTGTCATTTATCCTCCAAGTAGCTTCTGGGAATATCCTTTTTCCATTTCATATTTTGATCCTCGTTTTTGAGAAATGGTCTGAAATCAATTTCCTTTACTGAGGTGTTATTAAACCACTTTTCACCTTCACCAGGAATCTTTGTAGTTGTTGCTATACTGACTTCATCTATTTGCATCAAAACAGGCCCGAGTGGAACTTTAAATCCATCAAAACTCTTGGCAAATGTCTCTGTGACACCCTGATGGTACCCCTGGAGTCTCTGGCAGAACCTGTAGCATCCAACACTTCTGAAAAATTCAAAAACCTCGGGGTTTGCCTCAAGGTACATGGCATCCTACAATTCCTTCCTCAAAAGAGTGCCTCTCGTTGCAATCTTCATGACCAGGACAAGTAAAAATGCTTTAAAATAGGTCGATGATAAATGATCTATGATATGCAAGGTGAGAGATTGACTTAGATAAGAATGAATGGCAGGAGGGGAACTCAAAAACAAGACTCAATGAATGAAATCGTGGGGTGATTGTGGGTAGATTTAAAACAACTTCAAACAGGTAGTTAATCGGTTCAATCCATCAATAGGATGATGATTGTTTTTTGGATCGATTCAACTTTCATGGGAACGATCTAGGGTTATCATCACTCGATTGGATAAGGGAGAAATGAAGAATAATATTTTTTGAAATCAGACGAATGATGATTGAAAGTGGATATGGATGCATATAAACGAATAATGATATGAGTACAATCGTCGGTTAGGAGAATGACAAGACCCCTTAAAAACTTGAAAAAATCGGCACTTTTGGCAGTTTATGATAGGTGTGAAAATTTCATTTAGCTACGAAAAGTTTTAACTTTCAGTAGCTATCAGTTATAAAATTTTGACCTTTATAAACCGAAAATTATATTTTCTACCATAATTAAAACATGAACCAAATTCATGAAATCCCTGATTATGCCACTCTAAACCTTCAAAAAACTCATGTGGATCCATCATAATTCAAAACTTAGCATGGGACAACATCTGGCTCTAACCTTTAACCTGTATATATATTTGAAGCATTAGATATACCACTGGACCATTACCCATGAACACCTTATCATGAAAGCACTTACATCCTGATCAGAAAAAATTCCAAAATAGATGACTAGAAAACAGATGGCCTATATTATAGGACCCTAACATAAGCTCCAATTGGGGATGGAAGCTCCCAATGAGATGTCAAGAATATCATATCTCTAGATTCATAGATCAGTGCCTTATCCATTGGGCTGATCCCAAAATATGCATCTTGCTCTATCTTGAAATCATTGTGACTGAAAACCAACTAGTCATCTACTCCAACTTTGACTGAATTTTTGAAGTGAAATTGAAATAAAATAGACCACATGCTTGCCCAACAATCTTATTTGCACACTGTAAATATGATAATTGAAAGGATGCTTATCTGGTAAACTTATTTATGCACATATAATCTTATTCTAACCATTAGAATGCTTGACCTTAATCAATATGGAATATCCAATATAACCAATCAAATATTGGATCTGGTACATTGGCTCTTTCATTGTTTTTCACCAAACTCAGAAACAAATATGTTAATGGTATTTGATAGATATTTCTAGCCTGATCTTCATTACAATGAGCTTGGTAAACCTAAAAAACAACAAAAATGTTGGAAATGTATTGTGGCTCTATGATGAACAATTTCTCCATATAGATAGCCACTGGATCAATATAGACTTGACCTATTTATGGGTATTCTGACTCAGTCAATTCAACTTCATGACCTAGTACTACACATGTGCTTTCCATGTATTCAAACAACTTGGGTCATGTTTCCACTTTATCTGATGATATTTGTAATGATACTTCTACTGAACAAGACAATGGAGCAGATTGTTTGATCATAACTGTATCATAAAATATTTTAAAATCATTATAGGTAAATGAATCTTGACTTTGAAAACACAAGCCATCCAACATATCAGTTATTGGGTCATGTAGTGCTTTAGATGGATACAACATTGGTTCTACTGACACCTCATGATTTCTCATGTGATTATCAACCAGAATGTGGCCAAGAATCCCTTTCACAATATGAAATGAATTAAATCATAAGGGTAGAGAATTAAACTGGTTCAATTCATCATTTGTTTCAGACTCTGTGATTTCATCTGAGATTTGATGCTCAATATGACTTAGGGACCATACTTATGGATGTAAAATAGGTTATGTATCATCCTTTTTTTCCTCAATTGGTTCATTATAACATTCCTCATTCTTATTTTTCACAACCTGCTTGTAATTTTCTCTCAGAAGTGAGGCAAAGCACAGAGGCAGGAATTTTTCACTTACTTGAAAACCTTCTACGTTTTCCTCCTTGCGGTCATGCTTAGTATGCAGAGTTTGATTTTCATCTTTGCCTTGTGATAACTGGGATTTTTCTTCCCGTGAAGATAACGATGGTTTCTTTGAATGATTAGCCTCAATATCAACCATATATTCATCATCTTGATGGTCATATCTGGGTAGATCATATATATATGAAAGGTCATTAAACATGCACATCATCTCAGGTGATTGTTCCACTGCTGGATGATTTTGAACTTCATCTTTGTCTATGTTGTGAATTGAGTACATGAAATAATCATTTGGTGGTTTAGAATAATGAGGTTGAGATGCAAAATTCTTGGGGACATTGATCCTTGTCTTATCTGGAACTAATGGAACATGAGGCCTTTGAACAACAAGTTCCTCTTTCATGCTAATCGTATGCATCACTTCGTTGATTGTGTTTGTCAAAATATCTAGTTTTTCCTCTGAAGATATCAAATGCTCTTTTTCTATTATATCCTTCTTCACTGCCTTTAACTTTGCCTTTTTGTTCAACAAGTTAGCTTCCACATCAACTGCAATATTTTTCATTTCTTCAAGGGTTGCAGTGTCCCTTTCTCTTAATTTGAATGACATCTCTGGATCAAAGGCATAAGGGTAGTGCAAGAGAGCTAAACTTGGGGGTGGCCTTATATCAACATGAATTGAATGATACACCTTATTGAACCTAGATGAAAAATGTTGTACTGTCTCCACTGGCTATCTTTTCAAGTGGTCATTCTCTTCTAGGATGAGAAAAACATTTCCCATGACCACCCATATATCTAGGAAAACTTGCATAAATTGATGAAAATTGCTAATGCTTGCAGATGGAATATTATTAAACCATTTTTTAACTTTACCTTGCGAAGATAGGGCAAACATATTGATACAAACATAATCTTCTTCCACCTCAAACAGATCAATAAAATCCTCAAGACTTTTAATGTTCTTTTCAGCAGTGATTTTCTCATTTTCTCCATCAAACCTGGGCAGATTATTGATATAATTTGCAGGGAAGTCATGGAGTGTAGGAGTTAATACAAGAGGCTCGTATCTGTCTGGGACTTTTACAGGTATTAGAGTGTGTACTAGAGCTATAGGGATGGGCTCAATCCTTTTAGGCTCTTCAGGTTGAAACTGATCACTATGAATTTCAGCAACATACTCTTGACCAGGATCATAATAAGAGAGAAAATAATTACAGATAAAGCCAAAAATGTCTTGAATACAATTTGAGCTTGAATACCTGATCTTTCCAGATTGTTTTTTCATGTTTTAGGTTCTTCCTCCACTGGAGTCTTTGAAACTGATTGGATTTGATTGGAGTCGTCACGTGGATGATTCAACCTTCTTGTGTCTGATCACTTTCCACCATAAGTAATCAAATATGGAACTTGATACTCTTTTCTGAGGAACAATCCCCTAGTATGGTCGCCACTATGTTAGCACTCTGTAATTTCTCAGGCTGAGGAAGAAATTGGCAAAGGTAACCACAAAACCACTTGGAGTCAAGGATCTATCCCTCCAAGACTCAGAGAGGGATCTCTCTGTGTTAGCACTTGGTAAATTTCCTAGAGGTTGAAAAAGAAGAAATCTACTAAGGTAACCTTATCCAACCACTTTTAAAGCTGGGATCTAGCCCTTCCAGCTTCAGAGAGGGATCTCTCTATAAGATTTAGCGTTGTTTTAATTT
>SNQJ01S0099740.1:0-12235 GCA_010110895.2 Picea sitchensis
GAAAGCAATTGAGATCTTTGGCTAATTTATAGTGAATGAAATTATGAGTACTACCAGAATCAATTAGGACTATTACCTTTTTCTTTTTGATATATCCTTTGATCTTGAGGGTTTGAGGAGTGATAATTATAGCCAATGCATTACACGATATTGTGGGAGTCAACTCTTCAGAAGAAATCACATCTACATTTTCATTTCAGATGGTTCATGTTCTTGTTCTTGTTCTTCTTCTTCTTCTTCTTCCTCTTCACAATCTATGTAGAATAATTTCTTCTCACCACACTTATGTACCTTACTATACTTTCTGTCACAATTAAAGCATAAACCTTTTTCTTTTCTTTCCTCCAATTGTTGAGGTGTCAACCTGGTAGGTTGAGGTGTTTTAGAAGAAGGGACATTATTTTCTCAATAGATGTTAGGAGTGGTCCTTATAGTATCCATAGCCATATTTTTACTTTCAACATTTCTTGCCACCCTAAATGAATTCTCCAATGATTTGGGTTCCCAAAGATGAACCTCATGTTGAATGTTATCCCTTAAAGTTCCTATGAATACATCAATCAAGTGCTCATCCGGGATATCTATTACCTTTATATTCAATCTTTGGAATTTCTCGATGTGCTCTATAACTGAACCCTTTTGCTTGAGATTTATCAATTGGCTAAAGAAGGTATTGCTCCTTGTATCCTCATAGTGTGCTATCATTTATTCCGTGAAAATTGTCCAAGTGACGAGTGATTTGTGAGAACAAAGCCATCGATACCACACAAATTGATTGGGTTCTAAATATAAAGAATTAATCTGTACATTTTGTGTATGTGTCACATTGTGTAGATCAAAGAATTGCTCCATATGAAGTATCCATGTGATTGGGTCCTTTCCATCAAACTTCCTCATATCGATCTTAGGAAAGTGGTTGGTCTTCATCCCAAAGTTAGGGTTTCTCCATTCTTGATTCATCTTCCTTGTGTCCTCATCATGAATTTTATGGGATACATTTTCACTTTTAGGTGTCCTCTCTATTATGAAATTTTTCAATCCTTCCATGATCTACCCTTTTAAACCATCCATCTTAGTATTTATTGAATCCCTCATCTCTTGTAGTTCATCTTTTGTTACTGTCTTCTTTTGTAAATCATTTATGTCCCTACACATTTCTTCACCTTCATCAAGAGTCCAAGTAGGACTGTTTGGAGGCTTATTTGGTGTAGAAGTTCCCATTTTGGGTGGCATGTTGGCCAAGTATCACTTTAAACCTTGATTTTGAGGTGGTTCTGCTAGACAATCTTTCTTTTATTGTATATCCAAAATTTTGGCCCTTCTGGGTATGAAATTTTAGTTTTTGTAGTTATTTGATATTTCTTCTCTACAATGCCACAGGTTTGATAAAAAATGGATGTTCCAAGTGGAATTTACCATAAATTCCCTACAACTTGCTGATTTTTGGCCTTTCCAGGAGATCTCACTTGTATAGCATTCCCCGCACAAAATAAATGATATACAATTCTGAAAATCGTACCAGAACTACTACGGACTGTTCACTATCCAATGCAACTAGTCTCACTCAATTTGGATACTCCAGGAATAAGTTATTATTTTTTTACCTGAAACACCTACTTGATACCAGTCAATAGGACTAGTCAGATACCCTATCTTGCACAGGGTGTATTTACAAATTTGAGATGACCAAGAAGCTGAAATTTTTACCACACACACTTTACTAATTTATGTGAATATCCTCCAGATTTCAGGTTCAATTCAGGATGATTCCATAACCCTATCTTACATAGGTTGTATCTTCGAAAGTATAAGGCCTCGGGAGCTGAAATTTTAACCCAATGTACCTTGATCCATCTACTAAATATCCTCCAAGAAATTCCTTCTGAAACATTTTAGAAAACAAATTATCTCGGAAATTCCAAGGTGTCTGAGATGTAGCAGCAAAACCCCAAGACCTTGAACTCTGATACCATATGTTAAGAACCAAATATCAATATAGCATAGAAAAACCTTAGAATAAGTACTCAACGCCTTGAAAAAGAGATAATTTCATGTAATAAGCCTCTTCTAGGGGGAAACCTCCTTATACCCCACATAAATGTCCAAATAAAAGACGATTCCAAATGAAAATGTCTCCTTGGTATATATAGGAGACTAGGAGGTACAATTACAACTAATGGAATAAAACCGACATAAATAAAATAACATTACTAATGTAATATTCACCAATTAAGGGGTAATGAGCCACTATTTAGGGCTTAACATTTTTATTATTGAATTACCAAGTCGAGTTGATGTCACAGAAGCTTCAATTCATCCACCACAAATGTCATGCACCGACCCCGCATAGTGAGCAGTGAATGAAGACAACATTGAAATTTCTTCAATATGTGCATGTATGCATCAAAATTTGACATGGTTAGACTAGATACATTCCTTGATGATATGGGAGGGTTTCAAGACTCAAGGATGTATGATGTCCCCACATAATCTTTGAGATTGTCTACATTTGAATCAATGTTCATCATGGTTCACCTCTCATTGTCATCATTTTCCATTCCCTTCTATATAATCATTTTTGGAACTATCTTGAAATTTGGCATGGAACTTCCAATACACCCATCACAAATTACTTCCACCAAACCTGCATAATACTTAAGGATATCATAACACCCATCATGATACTTAAGGATGTTTGATTTCCCTGCATAATACTTAAAGAGGTTTTGATTATTGAATTACCAAGTCGATTTGATGTCGCAAAAGCTTCAATTCACCCACCACAAATGTCATGCACAGACCCCGCATAGTGATAAGTGAATGGGGCCAACGTTGAAATTTCTTCAATATGTTCCTGTATGCATTGAAATTTGACATGGTTAGACTAGACACATTCCTTGACAGTATGGGAGGGTTTCAAGACTCAAGGATGTATTATTTCCCCACATAATATTTGATATAGTCCACATTTTCATTAGCATTCATCATGTTCCACCTCTCATTGTCATCATTCTCCATTCCCTTTTATAGAATCATTGTCGAAACTATCTTGAAATTTGACATGGAACTTCCAATACACCCATCACAAATTTATTCCACCAAACCCACATAATACTTAAGGATATCATAACTCCCATCACGATACTTAAGGATGTTTGATTTCCCCACATAATACTTAAGGAGGGTTTGATTGTTGAATTACCAGCAACGAAGTGAACATTGACTTTGTTGTTGCTCCATTGGATCGAGGGAGGTTTTCTCCAAGATTAAACAGCTCCAATAATTTATTCTCTACTAAACAAGGCCAACCACGTGAAGGTGGAAGTTCATATGGCCCCTGCCCCCCCCACTCACATCGCTCTTAATTCCCCAATACCCAATCTATAAAATAGAAAAAAAAACAAAAGAAACATAGTAATCATGCATAGAAACTACCAAAACAAAAATGAAATAATACTTTAAAACATGTAATTAACCCACATAAAAAATTATTTAAAGAGAATAATCTATGCAAATTAAAATATCTAGTTACATACCTCATCGACCAACAAAAATTTTGTATATATTCTTCTTGATCATCCAACTCAACATTTGTATTAGCATTCATCTCAGAAACAATGTTGAAAGGATTGATGATATCATCATTATCATCATTTTCATTTTCGAGCATATCTTCATCAATATCATCATCAAGAATTGGTGCATTGTCTCTTATGCCTGGTTCATCTTCTCTGTCTTCTTCATCTGTCAACCCATATTCTTCCTTCTCTATCTCTACATCATCTTCTTCTTCAATATCATATTCTTCATCTACATTATACTTTACTGGACTTCCTCTTGGATCGTATCTAACAACAAATGGCCAATCCCTCTTACCTGGAACCTTTGAGTAAAAGACTTGTTCACATGACTTGGAANTACCTGGAACCTTTGAGTAAAAGACTTGTTCACATTGACTTGGAAAAACATAGCGGTCATTTGTTTTTTCAAAAACTGTTGTTTTAATCATCAGAAATCCATTGGCATGTTGAATAATGGTTCTTTCCTCATCATGTTCATGCATTTGTAACCTATACCATTTGACATCGAACAAAACTAATTTGAAGGAATTAATGTCACACTCAATTATATCATTCAAAAACCCATAGTACCTATTTTTAGATTCTCGAGGACGTCTGTCACTCATAGAGGAAACATTAATGACCTGGAATACTACAGTTATCCCACTATCAGAAGTTTTTTTGGTTTCATCCAACTGTTTGATGCGAAATTTACCACCATTGCACTACATAGCCTTGTGGTGTTTCAACTGCAATATGCCAGACATGTAAAAGATGCATTGTTAATTAATAATAAACAAATTTATATAACTTGGAAAGTATAATATGAAAAAAAAACACCTACAGTCACATTAATATAATATAAAATAATTGAATAAAATGGGTGAATTTGCTTGCTTTTCCATATTTCAAACAATATGCTAAATCTATTTCCCTCTGCGTAACATTGGAATCTCCATTACAACGATCTTCTCTAACCAATTCAGAAAATTATTTCCATAATAACCTATCGCCATGATGTTATTTAAATTTATCAATACATACCTTCATCCAATCAATATTGTTTGCAATCTATAAATGTAGTGCATCACAATCTTGAGCAACTGACCGATCAAAAAATCACAATTCACCAATATTAAATATTAGTTATAAACATGGTAAATATTAATAAATGATGAAATACTAAATATTAAATGAGTATGATCATATACACAAAAAACAAAAAATATATATTTATTAAAAATATCCACAATTTAATTACCTCTCACTTTCTTCATTATACCTTTCCCCAACAGTTGGTCCCTTTCAAATTTTTTGATGGAGTTCACATCCCAAATGAAATCCATTGCATCCATAGCTTGTGCTGCTAATTTAGGAATATACTGACTAATATACACCATGGATTCATATACCATATATTCCTCCACCATAGAACCCTCAGAACTTTCTCTTTGTCTAACCAAAGCCTTCAATGATTTCAAGTTCCTCTCAACCATCCACATTGACCTTGTGTGTACAGGTCCACACATTTCAATCTCCTCAACTTGGTGTATGAGGTAGTGTTCTTGTGCATTGAAAAATGTTGGAGGTAGATACTTTTTCATTTCACACATTAGCCTAGGAATTTCTCTCTTCCAATACTTTATATCATCTTCATGGATTTTTTTCAATGACAACCATCTACGGATCATGATGCAATAAAATAACATGTTTCAACAAAACATATAAATACATATTACATTACAAGTAAAACACATGTCATTAAGTACAACAAAAAATTGAATTTTTTGTTTGCATATATATTGCAGCTACTTACCTCATGTATTTTCCAAGATTATATATAACTTGTTTGACGTTGTTTTCAAATTCGTTTGGGAGAGATAGAGGTAGAAAATATTGTAACCATAAAAACGAATCATTACTTGTTCAAAACTAGACAAAAAAATAAAAATCTCAAAAAATGTATTGAACCAATATATAAATATGAATACTAAAATCATTAATTACCTTAATGAAGGTATGCCAATCATGTGTTTTTACCCCACCAAATTCACCTTTCTTTGTTAAGATATTTTGTATGTTTGAACAAAAACCTGTGGGAAATTTAATTTTTTGAATCCCCTCTTTTACACCATTTCTTTGCTTCTCTGTTAATAACCATGGAACGTTATTTTGGTCTCCATCGTTATTTGATCGGATCACACTTTGCATTGCATGATTGGCTTCCTGAATGTCATTACAAATTTTGACAATTTTTTCTTTATCCCTCCTACCATCTATGATTCACCATAATGTTTCTGTCACATTCTTCCCGATATGCATTGTATCAAATAAATGAACTATTTTTAGGTCCTTATAGTAAGGAAACATTATGAATTGAATGGGATAACATTTCATTCCTCGTGGAAGCCCATTATTACTACCTTCATGACGACGACATTGATGAAGCATAAAAAAAATCAGAACACTATTTATCAAATGCAGTAAAATAAAATGAATAATTAAAATAAAATTTCAAAACATGATTCCATTTACGATACATAAACAAAATGTGTACGTCGAGGATTAATTTTTTCATATGCCAACTTCCATAGGCAAGGTGTCATTCTTTGTGGTTTTTGTCTAGTCTCTTGTTTCCCATTGAAAATATATTTTTCAGTAGTAAGATACTTATGGTTCTTAGAGAGGAAGTGCCTATAATCATCAAACACCTCCTTTCCTAAAAAAATTGACCGACGAGATTTCATCTTAGGACCACAAACTAGACATGCAAATTTACCCTTTTTTTGAAGACCTGCAACATATGGATTAATGTGAATTATTAATATACGAAATGATTATTTAAACAACATGCATGATATATTCAATTAATTATATACTATTCAATCGTGCAATATGGAACGTTACATACCACAAAAATGTGTTAGTCTTGGGGCATCATGAATTATTCATAAAAGTATTCCACAACATTGAAATCTCTTATGCCCAATTGGTTTACATATCTCATACATAGTGATGCCCTCCCATAACTTTAGTAGTTCATCGATAAGAGGCTCGATATACACATTCATATCTTTAACTTGGTACTTACCTAATTTTTTTAAATTACATAAAATTACCACCATGGTATGTATATATACATAAATAAATAAATAAAAGATGTTATGCAAAAAAAAGAGAAAAATGGAAAATTTAAATTCGAAAAATTAATGTAAACAAATACTTGTATTAATCATTGTCAACATTATGTGCTCCCTCTTTATTGACATCCAAGGAGGAATGTTATTTTTGATAACAAAAATAGGCCACACTAAGTAAACAAACTGAAGCTCTCCAAATGGATTAACACCGTCAGTTTCCAATGAAAGCCTAACATTACGAGGTTCATCTGTAAATTATGGCCATTTTGCAGCAATTTCCTTAAATGCATAACCATCTGCAGGCATTAGAAGAACATCATAGTCAATTCTCTTTCATGCGTGGTAATCCATAAATTGTGCTATGCTTTGGCACCTGAACAGTCTCTGCAAACATGGAATTATGGGAATATGTCAGAGAACCTTTCGAGGGACCAATTTTTTTACTTGATCGGTTCGATATCTACTAATACCACATACCGAGAATTCTTTTTTCGACTCATGTTTTCCATAATATATAATATGATCATCGGGACATGAATCTATACTTTGATACTCCATTCAAATGTCTTTCATAATGGCATGTAAATCTCGATATGTGCGAGGTAGAATATTTGACAAGGGTAACAAAAATTCACCTAACAATCTAAAACATAAAAAATAAATAGTTAATTTAAAGAATAGTAATTATAAATATTGAATTTTTATTTTACACATTAATTAACACTAAAAAAATGGGGAAAATTCAACCTTTATGTAGATATGATGAAACATATTACATACCTTAGGATCTGTGTCATACAAGTGTTCGACAAATGATTCGTAACTTTTAAGTTCACCAACAACAATGTAGTGGAGAGAATATTTTCTCTTGACCCTTCATAAAGTCGTTTAATTTCCTTTTCAATCAAAGGTTCGTCATAAATAACATCGCTATTGTTCCCATGATCCTCATCTGGATGGCTGAATAATTCTTGGATCATTTGATTTGTCCCATCATCTTGAACGATGTTATTATTTTCATCTACTTCCATGGGATCATTTACTTGATCTTCATTATCTTCTTCAAGTTCTTCATCTTGTACTACAACATCATTTATGCTACTACTTGGTGCTTTGTGCATAAAGTTAGGGGGGAAATCTAACTTTATAATTACAAACAATCATGAAAAATTATTGCATGTATAAAACAATATAAAAGTTTGAGAATACAATAAATATTAAAACCAATAATGAATGTATATATAGATAATTACCATGGGATGATATTCATTTGATCCCCCGTCCATGTGCCTATATTTTCTACAATGTTTTTTAGTTGTTTCCATTAAAACTCTTTCAGGACATCTAGTACAACAATTTTTGCAAGGGAAATAACATTTACCGTCACCCTTTTCACCCTCTTTAATTTTTTTCCCACCTCCAATGTTTTCTGACATTCTTCCCCACAGACATATATTGAAAAAAAATACCTATTTTTTGTTCACCAAGAATATCGGCTTATACCCTTTTTGAAGTGTCATTATTATAGAAAACTCGTCGCAACATCTGTAAAATGCAACATATTTATAGATTTTATAACGTTGCAATTCTGACGATAGTTGAACAATTCAAAGTTGACTTGGTCAAATACTAGGTGACCATTGGGAAGGGGAAAACTTAGTTTCCATAACGTCGCAAGTGTGATGACTATTTTACCAGCGTCGAAAGAGAGACAAAAATGCAATGTCGTCGCAAGAGCGACGTCTACCTACCTCATTCGCAAGAGTGACATGTGTTTGTATTACGTCGCAAGAGAAAAATTATTGGACAGTATGGAGAAAAAAATTTAAAAGTTCATCTATTTTTCGACAGTATGGCCAATTTTTTCCATAATGTCACAAATAGAACGTCAAAATTTTTCCAATATGTACAAGTGTAATAAAAGAGGCTATAGATCATGGTAGTTTCAAAGGGATAGACATTGACCTAACATATAAAATTACACACCTCTTCTTTGTGGATGATATTCTAATTTTATATGAAGCTACCGAAAGGATATTGGATAAATTTAGAAACATATTGGAGTTATTTTGCAAACCCACTATTATGATTATAAATCTTGGAAAATTCAATATTTCCATGCGAAGCATCACAAAAAAAGAATAGGGCTACTTATCCTAATTGTACCCCTACTAAGTGGTTGATTTAGTCCAAGGGATAAAGGATTTGGGATTCCACCTAAAACCCAATATGTATAAAGAAATGTGACTAGAAATGGTTGATTGTGAAGGTGGAAAAGAGAGTAAATACAAAGTGAAATCACTGACTCTCTCAATGGGGTATGTTGGTTATTGTTAAGGTTGTTTTGGAGGCAATACTATTCTAAATTTGGATTTCTCTACCATGAGTTCCTAAAGGTGTCTTGGATGCCATTAGGAAACTACGCTACAAATTTATATGGTTAGCAGACCAAAAAACAAAAGGACTTGTATTGGCATCATGGAAAAAATTGGTTGTTCCAAAGGATATTGGAGGATGGGGCCTCAAAAATCCATTTCTCCTCTCCAAATATATAGATGCAAAAAATGTTTGGAGGTTTATACAAGGAAAAGGATTGTTGGTCCAAGTAATCGGTGTAAAATATATCACCCTAGCTACAATTGAAGATTAGATTAGAAACATAGAAAAACAATTACATAATGGCTCAAACATTTGGAAAGTTGTGAATTTATCTTTTCAATTGGTAGGAAAAATTGGCTAATTTAGAAGGTGGGAAAGGGAGAGAAAGTTAAAATAGGCCTTGATCCTTGGATAGGTAGTAAAGGCATACATATATTTTATTTTTGACCGATCCAAGATCTTAGAGGTAAAGTATTTTACTCTCTTAAACAAATTATGGAGTGGGAGAGGTCTATAGATTGACAACAACATTGGCTCACCTAGGAGAAGATGGAATTAAGAGAAGGGTTTGTTGAAAAATTGAAGACTTACAAAGAAGTTTTAAAAGAAAAAAAGAAAAATAAAATAAAATTGGATAATATGACGATTAGTTGATTTGGTCTCTCAATACCTCTTAAACATATGTGCCTAAACTAGCCTACATAGCACTTGTCAAGGAAGGTCTACAGAACCAATAGGCCTAGTGGTGGATAATTATCTAGAAACTAAAGTTTCCATCCAAAAATAAATTTTTCATGTCGTTGATTTTAAACAATAAGGCAATTTCTTGGGAGGTACTTTAGAAGAAGAAATTTCACCCTAAATTTACATTCATGAGACACTTTGTGTCAAGTAATAAGGAAAACATAATTACATATATAATGAGATATATATGTTTGTATATGATATATAGGGTATGATCAATTATGAGAGCCTAAAGTATAATTATGTATATAATTACCATCCCTTCAATTAAGTGGGATAAATAAAATAGTAGTGGGATAGACAAATATATTTGTCTTGGTCCAAGTTGGTGCAACTTATTAAAACAAACAAATGAAACCATAGAACATCTAATTATGTTCTTTACCTTTACTAAAGAGGTTTGGAAATAAGTGGAAGGCATGACATGGATGAAAAATATATGGGAAGGAGGAAACATAAAAGAATCTTTCAGATCTTGGTACTCTAGAAAGGATACAAAGAAAATAAAATCCATTCCCCTCAACATAGCTTGGGGAGTATGGATTGCTAGAAATCTAAGCTTATTTGAAGGAAAAGAGACCCCTCCTCTCAAATGTACAATTTAATATATGATATATAGGGTATGATTGAACATGAAAGCCTAAAGCGTAAATACATATCTAATTACCATACCCTTCAATTAAGTGGGATAAATAAAATAGTAGTGGGATGGAAAAAGATATATGTCTTGGTCCAGGTTGGTGCATATTATGCATTGAAACATCTAATTGTGTTTCGTCCCTTTATTAAATAGGTTTGGAAAGAATTGGAAGGAATGATAGGGATAAAATATGTATGGGAAGGAGGAAACATAGAAGAAGTCTTAAAATCTTGGTACTCTAGAAAGGATGAAAATAAGATCAAATCCCTTCCCCTCAACATAGCTTGGGGAGTATAGAAATATAATATTATTCAAAGGAAAAAAGACCCTCCCTCTCAAATGTGAAATTTAGTCTCTCAACATTTGAAATGCTTACTCATACATTGAGGAAAAACAATCCATACATGAACCCATATAAGAAGTAATAAATAAGAATATCCACTAGGCATACTTTGATGGAGCATCATAAGGAAACACTCTGAAAGGAGGTGTGGGGGGAACCTTATATCTCTCGTACGCATACCCTATATCCTTCAAAGCATGTATTGAGAAGGAATATAATAATTTATGTGAACTGACGACACTTAAATTACTTCTTCAATTGGCCTAAGAACATGGGGTCCATCAAATACAAACTTTTGGTGACTTTTTATTTGTCATAAAATGGATTGGAAAGGAAGCTCAAATTAGAAAATTCACCTTGAAACTTCTTTATGGATATATAAAAATGAAGTTGAAAACTTTCCAAAGATGGATTGGACATGGACCAGGATTGCATCCATCCTACAATATGGTCATACTATAGACTTTACACATGCACCTAGGATATAAATAAATGTTTCAAATTATCATGATTGATGATTGACAACAAATTTACTTTTTAAATGATGTAACTATTTTTGTAACTTTTTGAGAAAAGAAATAGAATGATTATATATGTAACTATTTATAAAATTTTGGAACAAGAATTACTTTGTTGTTTGTAGTTGTTAAGAACCAAATAATATAGCATAGGAAAACCTCAGAAAAAGTACTCAACGCCTTGAAAAAGATATAATTTCAGATAATAAGCCTCTTCGAGGGGGAAACCTCCTTTTACCCCACTTAAATGTTCAAGTACAAGATGATTCAAAATGAAAATGTCTCCATGGTATACATAGGAGACTAGGAGGTATAATTACAACTAATGGCCTAAAGCTGACATAAATAAAATAACATTACAAATATAATATGCCCCAATTAAGGGGTAATGAGCCAATATTAGGGCTTAGAATGCCCCTCCCCTTGAGACAAGTGTTGTCCGCAACACTTGAGTAACTCGGGATGCTTCTGTATAAAAGAATCATCTTCCCAAGTGGAATCTTCAGCCGGTAGTTTCCTCCATTTAATGAGATAATCTGAAATGGATCTATTCATCAGCTGACGAATTCTTGTGTCAGTGATGGCTTCAGGCTCCAATATTATTTTTCCTTTCTCATCAAGTTCTGGCAATATAGTTTGAACTGGGATCTTGTCGCCTATAACCTTCTTTAAGCACGAAACATGGAAAACTGGGTGTACTCGTGAAGATGCAGGAAACTCCAATTTGTATTCCATAGTACCAATCTTTTGCAACACCTTATAAGCGCCATAGTACTTTTGTGATAATTTATTATCCTTGTTGGCTTTCTTGAGGGACATCTGTTTGTATGGTTGTAGTCTTAAAAACACCCAATCCCCTACTTCAAAACTTCTTTCACTATGATGTTGATCTACTTGTTGTTTCATGCGAT
>SNQJ01S0099740.1:29998-60974 GCA_010110895.2 Picea sitchensis
CATCAACTAGATTAGGCTAGAGCCTTGATTTAGGTTGGAGAGGAAACTCTTCAAGGCTATAAAACAAACATACAAGTCTTTGCTAAGGAGTGTAGAAGTCCAGTATCGTGAAAGTTATCTGGGACCCCCCTCTAACACAGGGGCTAAACACGAGGTCGCGTGCGGAAAGGTAGCGGAGATAACCCCTCCAAAGTTGGACCAATCATAGTGGAGAACACATATAGAGGGCTTGTCTTGGGATTCTGTCGATTGCATTTTCCATAGAGCTTCGTGGGTCTCGAATCCATTTGAGGTCCTCAGTTTTCTTCCAGGCCACTTGCCTTCGATACCCTTGACAGGTTTCGGGCTTGATACCCTGCTCATTTTGGTCTACCCGACTTTTGACTGTACCGGCCTGGTGATTGTTCGCGCACTGGAAACCTAGTTGCCTATCTTTCTAGTGACATACACAGGTGACTGCAAGGGTATACTACAGTACCTAGAACAGACATCGGGCCATGCTTTGTAGAGTATACCCAGAGGGTGCTTCCGTTTTCGAGTTGCACTTGCATCGGTAAGTTTCTCTAGTGTTGGTTGGTGTAACTGTTATTCCAACTAGTTAGGCGTTTGCTTGATTTGCCTTTCAGAACTTTTAGTGTGTGATCTATGCTCCCTAGTTTTCCATAGTGAGTTATTTAGTCGTGGCTTTGGGTCTCTGATCTAGGGTGGTATACCACCCACTCCGCCAGTCGTGGAGACTTTTTGTTCTTCCACTTAGAAACGTGGAGCCACCTCTTTATAGACGTTGTTTTGATACCACTGGTTTGCCAGAGTCAGTACGTGAGACTTTTACGGACTTGAATGATCCCGCAAGGGGAGAACCTATGCATTGGATATTCATGGCTAATTTTCCCGACCATACCAACCAAGGAACCCCTTCGCAAGGGGATTCCTGTGCTTTTCCCTTCTTCAGAAATGTTGGTGTCCCTTTGATGGCCACTTTGTACATTCCTGGGTTGAATGTGAGACAACCAGTTTGGTTGGGTACCATTCCAAATGTCCCAAATGCTCCTGATGCTTCTCAGTTAAGAACCTTAAGTCATGGGCACCCTTTTGATGTTTCTTTTTCAGCAAAGTCTTCTCCTCCTCCTTCTCCCGCCTTTGGTGAATGTACAGTTACTAGTAACCGGAAGTCTAAACGAAATAGAAAGAGGAAGAATAGGAAGAAGAAATCACCAACCTCTGCAAGTCATGTTGGAGATAGGTCGACAACCTCTGCAAGTTACATTGAATACCAACACCTAGCCTCTGCAAGTTACGCTGGGGGCACACACTTACCCACTGCAAGTCATGCTAGGGGAAAAAGTCTAGTCACTGCTAGTCATACTGGTAATAGGTCTGTAGCCTCTACAAGTCATGTTATCGACCCATCACTAACCTCTGCAAGTCATGTTGGAGATGTGAAACCAACCACTGCTAGTCATGCTAGGGGCATTAATTTTGTTGAGAAACCTAGAAGGATAGGATGTAATCCTAAGTTCCCTTGTAATATTTGCAAGGGAGATCACCTTAATCATTTGTGCCCTGGCATTCCAGAGGTACAAAGATTGTGGTCCCTGTCTGCAAGCTCTTCTGATTCTGAGTCTTTTGAGGTTTCCTTGCAATATATTCAACCATTGGTTGAGAAAGTGGTCACACTGATACAGTTGTCAGATGATCCCACTCCTCTTTTGGGGGGTGAGGTGCCTTTAGACCATGTAGTCTCGTAGCCTATTCATCGATTGGTTGCGAAAGTGGTCATGTCGATGCAGTCATTGGCTGATCCCACTCCTCTTTTGCGGGGTGAGGTGCCTTTAGACCATGTAGTCTTGCAGCCTATTCATCCATTGGTTGCGAAAGTGGTCATGCCAATGCAGTCATCGACCGATCCCACTCCTCTTTTGTGAGGTGAGGTGTCTTTAGACCATGTAGTCTCGCAGCCTATTCAGCCATTGGTTGCAAAAGTGGTCATGCCGATGCAGTCATCGGATGATCCCATTCTTCTTTTGGGGAGTGACGTGTCTACCGACTATGTTTTAAGCATTTCTGGTTCAATACTTTCAGAACAAGGGGGCATTCCGCTCATTTCGAGCACACCCCCCCAAGCCCTAGAATGGTTTCCTTTGATTGGAATGACCTTGTTGAGCCTCGTCTTCCTTCTGGCGCACCTTTTCAAATAAGGGTTGAAGTTAATTCAACAAACATTTATCAATGTATTGTGGATGAGGGAGCCTTTGCAAGTATTTTATCCTCCTCGGTTTGGAAAGTATTGGGATCTCCCAAGCTTGTGTCTGCTTCACATGAGCTGTTGGATTTTGACAGACATTGTAGTGAATGTTTGGGGATTCTTCCTCAGTTGCCTATCTCGTTAGGAGGGAAGATTGTTTGTGTCGATGTTATAGTGGTGCAAGGCCCGTTAGATTTCAATATGCTTCTTGGGTGTGATTATGTATATGCTATGAATGTTGTGGTGTCTACACTCTTCCAGGTGATGTATTTCCCTCACAATGGAAGCATTGTCACTATTGACCAATTGGCATCTGATAATCACCATCCTAATTCGGCATTATTTCATACTTCCCCTTTATATGTTCCTAGCGTTCGTGTAGACTCTACCCTGCCACGAGTTAATTATGTGGCATCTTATCCTCGATGTTCAATTGCTTCTGAGCAGAAACCTGTGAAATCATGTTGGCCTTCCTGAGACTTGGTCTCAGCAATTGATCCATTGGTTTATCCAATGGGGGCATGGGAGCCCTTGTTTCCCCCTCTTATTCCAAGTAGGCTTGAGTATCCTTCTGAATCTGATCTCGTTGTTTGTATATCCTCAAGCCCTCGTGCTTGTGATTCTTTGCTGGTAGACTCTACTAGTCTTGGCCATAACCTCCATCGTCATATGGAGTATGGTCAGTTTACTTCATCCTTTGGGACTGTCAACCCTCATTTGTGTGATTTCTCGGATTTTGAATTGCCTTCAAATGAGGCTATCCTTGAAGCCATGACTACGGTTTCTATATCGAGGGAGGACTTACATCGTGGTTTTTGTTTTCTTCCCTTTTGGGAGAATTTCCAAGTTGACTATCGAAGAGACTCTTGGTCTGAGCCTAGCAGCGGGCTCTACCTGAACCTGTTTCATACATGAGTCGTAGCTCCCACGGGTCTTATTTTAATCCCTTTCCATACCCTCTAAACATGAAAATATTTTCGAGCGATCTTGTGGCCTTTCACGCTCGTTAAACTGAAATTTGAAGTCATGTCTATCCGGTGGTAGTTTACCCCTTTTTCGGTCCATACGGTCAACTGTACGAACAAAGGTATACTCTAGAGGCTTAAGGTCCCTAGAAGAGTACCCTCAGGTATAATTTTACCCCTTTTTTGGGCCTAAGGGACTAAATTTACGAAAAATGAATCCCCACGGAGTCCATAGTTAAGCTCTTTTCAGACTCCCTAAAATTGAAAAGATCGTTGAGTGACCTTGTTCTTTCACACTCATTAAAAAGGTCCAGAAGAACATTCTTGACGGAATCCATAGTTAAGTTTTTTTCAGACTCCTTAAAAATGAAAAAATGGTTGAGTGATCTTGTCTTTATCACACTCATTAAAATGGTTTTGAATAGACGTCTTGTCAGTGCTAGTTTACCCCTTTTTTGAACTGACTAGACTACCTTCGAAAAAGGTACCCCATTGGAGTCTCCTTTTACGTTTTTTCAGACCCTCTAAATATGAAAAACCACCAAGCTTACCTTCTTTGGGCTCGTTAAACTTACATCGAAGGATGTTACCATTGTGTGTCTTATTAATTGCATTTGCATACCCGCGTCTTTGGCCTAATTCTGACTCCATGTTTCTCTCAACTGAACCATCTGAAGCATGCCTTATACGCAAGCCCTGTAGCACTTTGCCTCTGCATCTTGACACCTTTGTCCCCTAGAGGATTTTTCCCGAGTGTCCTTTTCTTGCATATGTCCCTTTGCCCTGAGCATCCTGGTGTTCTGTGCACTTGGAACTAGTATGTTTGCGACACTCGATTCCTCCTTTGTAACATAGCATTCTTTTATGCTTTTTCCAAAACTATTGAAAAAGACAAAAAAATCAAATATACCCCAAAAAGAGGAAGGGAAAAGTATTTTCTTTTTATTGGCAATACAATGAGTCTCCCTTGGACAAATCACATCCTTTCATTTTTTCTTCAAGCTCTAGGATTTAATATGACCTTAGGAAGTTGTTCTCGGTACATAGAGTTGTGTCCTCCTCCATTTGGTTATTCTTCCAAACATATGGAGAGTTTGCATCACCTCCTGTCTCATGAACTTATGTCAATGCCATGTTGCCTGAGTCTCATCATTTTTCGTGCTATTTTCCAAGGGAAGTTTTTACCAAGCCTGAGTCGGCCCCTCTCCAGTTTTTCTCTTTCCCTCATGCCCGACCATCCTGAATGTCCAATCAAGTCTTTGTTCGAAATCAATGAAGCCTTCAGTCTGATCATCAAGATTCTCTAGTTCATGACCGACGAGCCATCGAAGACCTCTAGGTAGTGAATTCATACACTCATATTACACTCCTACCCAAGTTTTGAAGATTTTGAAGTTGTTGCTTGATATCTGAAGACCTCATCTCCATCCATCAGGCCTTATCAACTTCTAGAAGATGGATACTCTACACGTATATCTTTTTGATTTCGAGATGTAGCTCCATTGTGTATTTCTCATGGCTACACTTTATATAGTTATATGACATGGATCTACAGTGTATTTGATTGGTAGCCATGATTTTATTTTATCCGGAGAATGGGTATGCCCGCCTCGGTGAGACAATTATTATTTTGCAGATGACACCTCCCAATTTATGGTCCCTGGGCTCACTTGTTCGGCACATCGGTGAAGATTGTTAATTTATTTCGGCCATCAAATGCTCTTCTGACCTCACACATTAGGGAGCATATGTTATAACCCTAATTTTCACCAGACATGCTTACCTAGCATCAAGCCATCTCAAATTCCTTCTTTGTCAAAACACTGCTAAACAACTCTTCTTAAAAACCTCTTTTATAAAGACCCATGCACCCTACTCCATTACTACACATGTGTGCACGCTAACTGACCCAATACAGCCCGTGTGTACCTACAAAAGCACAGAAAAAGGAAAGTTGTTGACAGAACACACAACTTTGGGTAATTTAACTAAACCTTTCGGCCATGCATGGCCGGTCACTCGACCAAATACCTAGCTTCTTCTAGCTTATAAAAGAAGGGTTAGGGGTCCCATTTGAAAGGAGGAGAATCATAGTAAAGAAATTATACCTGATTGAGCATTCCCTTTGTCCCAACCTTTAGCCATCCTTGTCCAAAGAGAAGTATAGAGAAAAGTAGTTGGAAGACAATGGAAGAAGAGCCCAGGACCAGGATCAAGGAGTAGTAGCCGACTTTATCATTGTAAGGTATCATTGTGAAGTTAATAAAAGAATTGTTTTTCCCATCCCGCCATATGAGATTGTCATTATTGGAATATGGATTGTATGATTGATTAAATATCTAACCCGTTAGTTCATAGATCAAATGCATGTGGAGTTCTTTGTTTGTCTTTAGTGAATGCAGGTCATCATTGGGAGGAGAGTTGCAGTCAAAGAATGACCAAGCGCGAAAAGGGATTGACATCAAACACGAAGAATAAGGTACGTCAACTTAATCTCTTGAACCTTGTATTTACATATGAGTAATGGGGGTCTAGGCATTAGATGATGGTAAAAAGTAAGAATCTTTAGGTCATTTCTGCATGCATGATAAAACCCTTAGTGCTAATCCGTAGGAGGGATTTCCCACCCACAACAAGCATCTCCTTCAACCATTTGGAATATCATTTGATGCATTCTTTTGAGTAATTATTTGGCAGTGTAACTTCTCTAACTTTCACATTTCAAGGATGTTATATGGACTTCATATTTTACTATTCAACAACTCCACTATAAGTAAGCATGCATCGTGGACAATCTTCCACGCATCACCATGTTATTTTAATTTGCATCTATCTGTTGTTGTGTCTATAGTTATTTCACCTTCAAGCATTTGAATCATGCTTATTTGTAAAGTAACCCCCTCTCCTTATATCAAATTACTCACTAGCACTACCAACTCTTCTCTTTCCACCATCTTTTTCTAGTGTAGTCATATTCCCCACTCTTCACAAATGAATTTTGCATTTGTATGTTGCTTGGAACGACATAGAAGGGATAATAATGTATCTTGGATTTGAATTACTTAATATTGAATACCAATATCTGAATGTTCTGTGACTAAGTAGAAGTTGGGCAGGTCCCTCAACCTATTCATCCTCTCCCCATGATCCAGTGGTACAAGACTTGCTCATGGCTAGAAAAATTGGGGGTCCTCTGACGTTGTCCCTAGAGGGTCTTGAAAGGGCAAGTCAGTCATAAATGTACTCAACGAGATGTTGTCTTTTGCATCCTGATTAACTTGTATGAGATCAACATTGCTTGACTTGGGTAATGAGTGGTCATCTTTTTCTTTGTCCTGAATATCATGCATGATATTTTCGTCATCCTTTACCACAATATTTTCAACCATTTCAACATATCCATCCAAACCCACATCATTTTCTTTTGTCACAGACTCCATACCACTCCACCATGAGCATCCACAAACAATATAATGTTGGATAAGACAACCTCCCCAACTGTATCATTAGTTCCTAATTCACTATTAACACTAATGTTAATATCATTCATAAGTTTGTCCTGCATCTAAACCTAGTACTGTTAGAATTCAATCAATATTCTATCGTAGAAGGGTCCTTTTGTTAGGGTCCTAACCCGCACATAGGTAGAACAATATATTCAGATGTAATAAAGGTCAATATTAATAAGGCCTTTCAATAAAATATAATAAGTTGAATGTAAGAAGACCTAATAGAAGCTTCTGCTTCTAGAAGTATCTTCCTCTAGATGCTTCTTTTGATAGACATATTTAGTATAAATAGGATTCAAGGGTATGAGAACCCTAGATTGGATATTATTGTAATAGAGCTTTGCTCAACTAGAGTTTCCCCCCTCGAAGAGGCCCGTGAACATTGCTTTCAGAGTCAAAGTGTTATTTATGTTGTTATTCTTATATCATTTCAGTGCTATTGTGGTGATTGTTCTGGTTATATTGTTGTTATTCTACCATTTCTAACATTTTATTTATGTTCTGCATACTTTTTATATCTGGTATATTACAAGTGGTATCAGAGCACTTTCCTCGACAGAAAGTGTGGGTTAAATTTTTTTTCAGGGTAGAGACATATTCTGGGGTCTTTAAGCCACAGAGATCTGTCATTACGCGCATAAACCCGCAGTTGAGGGATTCATACACGCAGGAAATACAAGTGGTACTTAAGCACACATCTGTTGGCCACCCTTGTAACCCCTATTGGTACCCCTTCGAGTGGTAGCGCATCAAACAACACCTGTGTACGGATCGACTTAGATTACCTGAAGCCCACTTTTGGATAAAACGATCGATCTCCTAACTATTATAGTGCCACTGAGAACAAGACTCAGGAAGATACTCTCTCATACCTGGGTAGTAGGGTAGTATGGCTAAGGGTACAGTCTATCCTCCTTAGTTAGTTCCCTAAGATATTGGGCCAAGTACTATTGTTGGACCCTGAACGTATATCAGAGAGCTATAGCACAGGGAAAACCCTTTTTTGTAGAACCCTTGAATACCTAACCCTTGGGGACAGAAACATTAACAAATTAAAACAAACAAGATCTTGTGTCGTGCAACTGTGTTCGGGTTGCCAAATAACTACACTTTTCTTCCTGGTTAAGCATTTGGGAATTTCATTACTGCAGTATTCTTCAGACCAGAGTATAACTCCGCGGGTGTAAAAAAAAAAAACAAGTCTGGAAATTTTTCCACCATTATTTGAGACCTATTCCATTGGATTCATCTCTTCGCCCTTATCACATTCATTAATATCATTTTTCAGCAAAATTTTTGACCCCACCTACCCCATTTTGATTTCCTCATCATCATGACCCATACTCGTAGCCAAGACCTGGAAGCTCGCTTCAATACCTTGCAATCTAATTTAACCAAGACCCAACAAGAATTGAAAAAACTCAGTGCCAATGTTGTCGCCCTCAATACATCCATGGAGTCCTCAATGGAGGAAATCAAACAAGACCTAACTACCCAACTTGAATTTGTCGTTTCGATACTCTGCACCAAGATGCATATCCCTACAGATAACCCTTTATCTGACCCACCTTCAGATACTAAAGTTAAACATTCCTCTAACTTTCAGCACCATCACTTTCAACGTGACTTATGCCTTCCGTGGGTGGATGTGACCAAATTTGATGGCTCGCATCCCACTGGTTGGGTAACCCAAATGGAACATTATTTCTCTTTATACGACATTACAGATGACTTGGCCAAACTCCGGTATGGTGTTCTCCATCTAGATCAAGAACATCGACAATGGAGAAAAACTTCTCGTCAAGGGTATATTGCTTGGACACAATTTGTGGCAGAGCTTTATGAACTCTTTGACATTGACACCAACCATTTGGGTTGTTTGACAAAGTTTAAACAATTAGGAATATTGGAAGAATTTATATCTACTTTTGAGTGCCTATATTTTCAGACAGAGGGCATGTTTGATTCCTTTTTCCGAGAGTGTTTTATCAGTGGACTCAAGGATGAGATTTGGGCCCATGTCCTCATGGCTTGGCCTCAGATTTGGGTGGAGGCTACTAAAAGAGATAAAGAAGCACAACAAGTTCTATCTTCTCAAAACTGGAAACCCTCCTTTATCCCTCACACTAAACTAGTAAATCCCACTACTCCCTCCGCTCAACTAAAGATCCAAAAATTGACCAGGGCTGAAATGGATGAACACCAACTCAAAGGACTTTGTTATAATTGTGATGAAAAATATTTCCCAAGACACAAGTGTAAGGAACAAAATATTTTTATGGCCATCTCAGACGATATTTCAGAAGAGGATGTTGAAACTCCCCTTGTGTCTGAGTCACCTGAAACCACTGACATAACCCCTCCCTCAGATCCTCCCGAAGTAGAACCGGTCATTTCCCTAAATTCTCTCACTGGATTCTCTGCTCCCCAAACCCTCAAGCTCATTGGTTACATCAAGAATAGGAAGGTCAGCATTCTGGTTGATAGTGGAAGCACCCATAATTCTATTCATCGCCGCATTGCCCAAGAAACTCATTGCTACATCCATGTCATCAATAATTTCCAAATCATGATTGTCAATGGTGGTCCATGAAATGTGGAGGGTGTTGTGAAAATGTGCATCTCCAAATCGGTGACTACCACCTCAAATCTCATATATTTTCTATTGACATGGGCGGTTGTGACATTGTGTTGGGTGTAGACTGGATAAAGACTTTGGGTCCCATTCTCATGGATTTCAAGGAATTAACCATGCAATTCGACCAGGAGGGCCAACAATATAAGTTCCAAGGCATCATCTTCGGTTCACCTAAGATCATTAGTTCCCATCGCATGGAAAATCTGCTCAAAAAAGGTCATTCTGGTGTTATTTACCAACTCCATGCCATACAAGCAACAGAGACACCCTCGGTGTCACAAGACCTCCAATCCATCCTTTCTAAACATCAAGTGGTATTTTCCACTCCCCATGGATTCCCTCCTTCCCGTGGTGTTCATGATCATTCCATTCCCCTTGTACCTAGAATCCTTCCTCCCAATATCCATCTGTATCGTCACCCCTTTTCCAAAAAAAATGAAATTGAGAAAATGGTCCAAGAACTCCTTAACACATGCATTATCTGCCCTAGTACGAGGCCATATTCTTCTCATGTGTTCATGGTCCTGAATAAATAAGGTTCTTGGCAAATGTGTCCTGACTTCCATGCCCTCAACAAACTTATCATTAAAGAAAAATTTCCCATCCCTATCATTGATGACCTCTTGGATGAATTGAGTGGCACCCAGTTGTTTACTAAAATCGATCTTCATTCTAGCTACCACCAGATACGTATGAAAGAGGTAGACATTCCCAAGACTGCCTTTAGAACTCATGAGGGCCACTATGAGTTTTTGGTGATGCCCTTTGGCTTGTGTAATGCCCCCTTCACCTTCCAAAGCCTCATGAATCATGTCTTCCAGCCTTTTCTTCGTCATTTTGTATTAGTTTTATTTGATGATATCCTCATCTATAGAAAAACCTAGACATATCATCTTGCCCATGTGGATCGAGTTCTACATCTACTCTCTCAGCACCAACTTTTCCTGAAACAATATAAATGTGCTTTTGGTGCCTCAAAAGTCGAGTACTTGGGTCATATGGTTGGCAAGGACAGTGTCAGGGTGGATCCTAAAAAGATTGAAGCTATGCAAGACTGGCCTCACCCAAAGACTCTCAAAATATTGCATGGATTTATGGGCTTAATAGGTTATTATCGCAATTTTTTTAAGAATTATGGAAAGATTGCAGCACCTTTCACTGCACTCTTAAAAAAAGAACTCTTTCACTTCGACTCCAGCCACGACTCAAGCTTTTCAAACCTTGAAGATGGCCATGTGCACCACCCTAGTCCTAGCCCTTCCTGATTTCACAAAGACCTTTGTCTTGGAATGTGATTCTTCAGGGAAAGGAATTGTTGTTGTCCTTATGCAATAGGGTCGGCCTTTGGCCTTTACCAACAAGCAACTGTCTGAAAGAAATCTGGGCAAATCAATCTATGAAAAGGAAATGTTATCTATTTTGCATGTCGTTGATATATGGCTCCCTTATCTATTGGGGCAACGCTTCCAAATTAAGACAGACCATCAAAGCCTCAAGTATTTTCTAGAACAATGCATTTCCTCCCCGAAGCAACAAAAATGGGTGACCAAGATCTTTGTATATGATTATGAGATCATTTACAAAAAAGGCAAAGACAATGTGGTTATGGATGCACTTTCCCGAAAGTATGAAGATGACAAATCCTTTTTTTCTCTTTCCTTCATTGTACCATATTGGCTCCAATCCATCCGCCAGGAAAGGCTACATGATCCCAAAAGTTCATAGTTGATCCAACAAATGCAGTCAAATGCTCCAGCTTCCCCAGGGTACTCTTGGCTCCATGATGAGCTTCGATACAAAGTTCGTTTGTATTTAAGCAAACAATCCAAACTTAAATCCACGGTACTTTATGAGCTTCATTCAACACCCATAGTTGGGCACTCCGGGTTTACCAAAACCTATGACAGGGTCAAACGCTCTTTTTTCTAGGATGGAATGAAACAAGACATTCATAATTTTGTAGCTGAATGTGATGTGTGTCAACGCAACAAGGGAGAAATAGTCAAATCTTTGGGCACACTACAACTGCTTCCGATTCCACCTGCTATTTGGAGGTATATCTCTATGGATTTTACTACAGGCTTACCCAAATCGGGAAATAAATCATTCATCATGGTGGTTGTTGATCGCCTTTCCAAGTATGCTCATTTCTATTCTCTTCAACACCCATTTACAGCATCCATGGTGGCTCAACTTTTCATGGATTAGGTCTTCAAGCTTCATGGCATGCCGCATTCTATTGTTTCTGATCGCGACCCAACTTTCACCAGCAATTTTTGGCAAGAACTGTTCAAGATACAAGGCACCCAATTGCATCTCATCACAGCTTATCATCCTCAGACTGATGTTCAAACAAAAGTTGTCAATAAGTGCTTGGAAACATATTTGAGGTGTTTTTCCTCGGAAAACAAAAATCAATGGGCTCAATGGTTACCCCTAGCTGAATGGTGGTACAACACTTCATACCACACAACTACATGCATGACTCCTTTTGAAGCGGTATATGGACAAAATCCACCTTCAGTTCGAGAGGCTATTCTCCATACCCTCAAAGAGAATTTTTTCATGGCACAGAATCACATGAAGCAACAAGTAGATCAAGGTCGCTCTGAATGTCAATTTACGGAAGGGGATAAGTTGTTTCTTTGACTGCAACCTTACAAGAAAAATTCCTTCAAGGTCGAGCATTGTCAGAAGATAGCACCCAAATTTTATGGGATAGGTGGCCTATTAGTTATCTTTGCCCGGACATTCTAAGCTACATCATGTTTTTCATTATTCATGCTTAAAGAAGGTGATTGGAACTAAGTGCCAAATTCAAACCAACCTTCCCAAGTTAGCCGAAGAAGGATCCATTTGGCTACAACCACAAGCAATTTTGGACCAACGTGAGCATTGCCTACGTTAGAGAACCATCAAGGAAGTGTTAGTCCAGTGGAAATATACAACTCCAGCAGATGCCACTTGGGAACCAGCTACCATTCTGCAGCAATTTCCACATCTCAAGCCTTGAGGACAAGGTTTTTTTTAAGGGGGCGGACATGTTAGGGTCCTAACCTGCACATAGGTAGAACAATATATTCGGATGTAATAAAGGTCAATATTAATAAGGCCTTTCAATAAAATAGAATAAGTCGAATGTAAGAAGACCTAATAGAAGCTTCTGCTTCTAGAAGGATCTTCCTCTAGATGCTTCTTTTGATAGACATATTTAGTATAAATAGGATTCGAGGGTATGACAACCCTATCTTGGATATTATTGTAATAGAGCTCTGGTCAACTGGAGGTTTCCCCCTCGAAGAGGCCCATGAACATTGCTTTCAGAATCAAAGTGTTATTTATGTTGTTATTCTTATATCATTTCAGTGCTATTGTGGTGTTTGTTCTGGTTATATTATTGTTATTCTGCCATTTCTAGCATTTTATTTCTATTTTGCATACTTTTTATATCTGGTATATTACACCTTTCCCATGTCTCCTAATTCCCATTTTACACAAATCAAAAAATCCCCATAAAATTCACAGTTTCACGGTTTCACAACATTGATACTTTACAATGGCATGTTTAAAATTCCCTTGAGATTCTTGAAGAATCCCTAGTTGGGTCATGAACAATCTTATCCTGAAATTGATCCAGCCATGCATAAAGGTCCTCGTTGTCAGAAAAATTGGTCTTTGCGAACATGGAATGATCTCCCTAGACTCAGAAACCAAGACTACAACAAAGCATGACAGAACATATAACTTCACCTAGGTTTATACAATCAAAAATACTAGCTAGAAATAGCTCACACCTTTTAATAGATGATTTTCCTTGCTAGTTGTAGTTTCCATATCCATCCTGAGATTTGTGAAATGTAAGAAGACACAATCCAAAAAGAGTGAAAGAAACAATAGTATATTTTGCTAAAATCTATGGAAATGGTCAAGGAAAAATGAAACAAAGATAATAAATCATAAACAACCTTTGTGGGAAAGAAACTATATTGTTGTATTAACGATAATGGAAGAGATTACAACCAGAGCCTTGATGTTGTGAAGCTCCTTCCAAAAATTTCATTTCTCCAATACCCACAATGCATCCATGAAATCCATCACCAACAACTGAATACTTTAGCTTAGATTGAATCTCTCAATGCCAAATAAATGGTAACAATATTCTAACCACAAACTAGAAGCAAGAAGCTATCAACCATTATTTCCCATTAACTATTAGCATTTCCTTATGAGAGAAGTTCCATTTTATAGATTGAAAAGGAGGTTGGGATGAGAGGTTACGATCTCCCCAAATCAAAAGTACAGGTGAGATACAAACCGATCGGAGGACACCTCATATCCGAAGATTCTCTTCCAGAAGCTTCGCGAATTTCATCTTTTTCTCCTCTTTTAGACAATGTCGCACCCTACAGTGGTGCAAATTGAGACATTGTTTCACCCTACAATGGTGCAACATGCAACACTTAAGGGTGTCACATGCTGCAATGGTGAAACATGCGACACTCTCTTGAAATAGGGATTTAATTACCCCTTTTTACATGTATGAACCATTTTACATGTTTTCCTTCTCTCAAAGAAAGTTTTTTCTTCAACAATCAAGGCCTTGATGCCTTGGATGATAGAGGATAAGTGAAATCATCATTTGCAACAAAATATTGTGTAAAAAAATTCCCCCCAAAGTATGAATATAGAAAGGGGTGAGCATTGAAATACTTTGCCATGTGGGTATTGAAACAAAGAACTCATCGGTTGGAGACCTGTCAACAACAAACAATGAATTATAGTATCATCATTGAGGTAGGAATTCTCATAGTCAAAATACAAATGACTCAAAGCATAAGAGCTTACATACAAAGATCCATGTCAAGTAAGATAGGTCATGGCCACTAAATTACACTGTGGATCCATGCCATAATATCTCAAATTTGAATAGAGCCACCAAAAATACATTGTGGATCTATTTCATAATAACTCTAATTTGAACATAGTCCTGAGACATACACTATGGATATATGCAACAATACATTCTAAAAATACTCCATCACAACCTGAATCTTATCAGACGAGATCCAGGGTCTTCATTTCTATCCTTCCATAGTACGAATATAACCATGTGAATATAGGTGTCGAGGTTGAACATGGTAGAAACCATATGATTACCAGTCAATGATGAAAATCATTAACATATGTGAAAGGAACCGCCAATGATTACAATGGCCCTCAAGGTTCATAAACACATTCTATTGAGTGTGAATACATGATCTGAAGTTGAACACCCATAGAATCATTCGATCGAAGGTCATTGATGAAAACCTATCGTGGAAGGCCAAGAAACTTTCCATTGAGGCATGCAAGTTCCAAGGTAATATAAAGTTTCTAAACCAACTTCCTAGATAATGTGTTGAAGTCGATAGGAAGTGATCCATCACAGGAGGGCCTCGATGTATCCCCCATCAATGACACGAAACACGTACAAGGATTTGAAGTAGATCAGATTATAGAGTGATTTACGATTGACTCAGGGATGGATGATACTACAAAAAAAGGTCGATGTGATAGAAATATTTTGGTTGGAATTCTCTTGAACATATTGATGAAACCAAAAATATCTTGGCGTAACTGAATCAAAATTAGGATCACATACCAAAATATAACTTTGGGGAAAAGTATGACCAACAAGAGATAAGTAGATTTCCCAATCTGGCACAAGGAGTGAAAAAGTGCCATGTTCAAGAGTGACTTGTTGCCAAAAATTAATACAGAATTAATACAAGTTCCCTTCCCAATTTTTCCCCACCATTTCTTGTGAGTACCTATTTGTTTTTTACACAATCTTGAGGAGGATAACATATGCTTGTACCATAAGCTCATTCTTCGGACTAGTCCTTCATAGTATGTTTTACGAACCCTAGGAAGGAGTAGTTCAGTCCCATATGGGCCTTTCAATGTACGTTTCACAAGTACAGAGAAAGTAAACTCGGTGGTTTTTCATGTTTAGGGAGTTTGAAAAACACTTAAAGGAAACTCCAGGATTAACTTTTTTGTAAATTTAGTCCTCCAATCCTGAAAAAGTGTAAAATAATACCTAGGAGAACTCTTCTAGTCATGATTGACTAGAGTATTCATTTTTCATAATTAGTCTAACGAGACCGAAAAAGGGGTAAACTATTGCTTGAAAGACTCCCTTTCAAATCCTTTTAACGAGTGTGAAAGAAGACAAGGTCACTCGACAATCTTTTCATGTTTAGGGAGTCAGAAAAGATCTTAAAGCATACTCCAAAGAGTTCCTTTTTCTTATAGCTTTTACAAGTCCAAAAAAGTGATAAAAGTATACTCGATAACCTATGCTCATGTATTTATGAGCACAAGAAAGAACGAATACTAAGCTCGGTAACCTATTCTCATGTATTTATGAGCATGAGAAATAACAAGACTAAGCTCGATAACCTATTCTCATGTATTTACGAGCACACGAAAGAAAAAATATTGAGCTCGGGTAGGTTTCATCTTTTCACGAGCTTGAAAATAGAAAATAAACTATGCTCAGAACTTCCCAATGTAATGTCCAATGGTTTCGATATATCCATGGCCAGTTGGTATGTTTCCCCCAGCTTAAGGAGATAGTGGCTTAACTCTGGTATGTAGTCTAGAGGCTGGAGACAATCCGCTCAAGCTTCGTTTTGTATTCTGGCATAGACGGAGGAAAGGAAGCTTCAAGTTATACATGTAGTGAAAGACTTGACTCAACATTTAGGAGATCTAGTGAAAGACTCAACTAAATGGAGAGGGGGGGGGGTCTATTTCATTTTTTAATGAGATTGACATAGACAAAGAACTATGCTCATACTCTATGGGTTTGATTCCCAGACCTTTGTTTTGTTTTTTAATGAGCTTGCCACGAAGAAGAAAAACTATGCTCATGACCTTCTTGATCATGGCTTCTAAGAGGCAAATACTCTAGAAGGAATACATGTCAAGGGACATACCTCAATCATGGCTTACAAGAGATATTTTTTGGATGGAAGAACAATGATCTCGAAGGAATACATATCAACGACCACAATAGGGGTAAGGATATAAAGCTCTAATATCCATATTGAAGAGATCACCATGTCCACTACCAAATCTAAGTCAAAATAAGTTGAGCATCCAGTGAGAGGATCGTTCTCATCCGGACATGAACGCATGAAACAAGTTGCCACATAATTAACCTGTAGCAGGGGTGACACCACTTTCACATAAGGACCATTTAGGGAAGGTTAGTGGTTGGAAGCCAAAGCAGGACCAACAAACGAAAGTTGATCGATAGTCACAATTTTTCCATTATGTGGGAAATATATCACTCAAAAGAGAGTGGAAACAATATCTTTCTTGACGTAGACATAATCTCACCCAAGGATAAGAGTAAAATCCAAGGGGTCTTGAACTACACTAACATCAATATAGATCGTTTTCCCTCCTAAAGTAACAGGAAACTGTGAAAGGATACCTAAAGGTTCATTGATTTGTTTGTTAAACTATAAGAGATTCTGGGAGACCGACACAAGTTGAGGACAACCTAAATCTTTTCAAGAAGTTGAGGATAAAATACTAACGAAATCACCTTCATCGACAATAGTTTGAGGAACATCCCTACCACAAACTTGAACAATGATTTGGAAAGGTATGTAGGAAGGGAGACAAGGTCCAGTTAGCCCATGCCAATCGAAAAGAATGACCTCACTAATTGGAGGGGGTTCCACAATAGAAGTAGAAATAACCCCTTGTACGGAAGAATCAGTACTAACAAGAAAAACATGAGCGGTATAGACTTCACTCTCTAACAAGAGAGTGGGATCAACCGATGATGGGATCTGATCGATCACTTGGTGAATGCCATTCTCTAAGGGGAGAATGGGATCGAATGATGATGGACTTGGGTCGACCACTTGGATGTCACTCTTCAAGGGAAGAGTGGGATCAACCAATGATGGAGTCGAATCGATCACTTTAAATTCACTCTTCGAAGGAAGAATGGGATCAACTGACGAGGAAACCGGATAGACCACTTTAGAAACAAATGGTAGGTCGGGAGAGAAATTATGTTAAGCAGTTGGAATTTTTAACTGAGAAACAATAATGTATTCAAACAATTTTGAGGCTTATCCATAGGAGGGAAAAGGTGAGTTTGATGACTACCTTCACATAACTTACAAGGAAAATTGACTCTACTTTTCTTTTTCCCAACATTACTTTCACTACTTGACAGATTGTCACCAACATGAATTTCATAGGCTGATGATACAAGTTTTTTGAAACTCGTGGACCACACGTCTAAAACCTTGGGAATACCAGGGAAATCCTTAAGAAGGTGGTCACCCTTACAAATCCTACAAGGGAATTGGGGCTTGCTAGTTGTCTTGGTAGGCTTATGAACCTCATCAATATTCCCAACTTGATTGACAGTAACTGGTTGATTACTTCTAACATGTCATGTAGTGGTTGGAAGTTTGGCCCCTTGCTTATTTTTCATCTTCTTAATCTTCATTTTCTTCTTCTTATTATCCACCTGGTTACCAACTTTAGAGCTTTCACTAGGCGACGGAGAAGAAAGGGAAGAATACTCAACATGTGAAGAAGGAAAAGGGTCAACATGAGGTGGATGTTCTTGGGGTGAGGGGAATGCATTTGAAGGACCTGGAGCATTCAAGATCATTGGAGTGGAAAAAACCATACCAGTAACCCGATAGTGAGTTCGGGAAGACTCAATGTGGTAATATAAGGAGGAACAACGTTTCACAAAGAAGTAAAAATGAAAGGTTCCCTAGGAAATGGGGTTCCTTTGTTGGTATTTCTAGAGACTGATGTCATATACACTGATCCAACCTAAGGTCCACTAGGAAAAAAATCCAACACACACTAAACAATCTAGGAAGAAAACATACAAACGAAAACCTCCTCATAGTGAAACCACTAGTTTGTGATGAAATCCAATGTTGTAGGATTAATTCGAAAAGGGACTAAGATAGGGCAGGTGGAAAAATACATTGGAGACCTTCTTAATGGACTTACACCCTGGTGCAAGTTCCCACATAGCACAACCATGGGTTACCCTCCAAGGAGCTTGAGTGAGTTTGGCCAACATCTTTTCCAGGTGTAACAAAGACTTTCTCCTTCATTTTCACCTTGTATATGAACCCTAGATATTATGATCACTAAGGCTACCACTTACAACAAAAAAATCATGGGGAAACAATCGAGAGTCGGGTATACATGCAAGGGAAGGGATGAAACCCGAAATCCCCTTGAGAGATGCCTCTGACCGAGGTGAAAACCTCCCAAGTGATCCCCAAGTGTCCAACGACCCTGTTTGTAATACATGCAAACCACTCCACCAAGATCAACAAAGCAGGGTTAGTTACTTCGTTGGCCCCAATGTGACCTCGTTATTGAACCTTGTGTGAGAAGGGATTCCGAGGAAAATTATGCAGCAAATGGATTTCTCTCCCTAACTCAGGATTCTATGTTTGTTTTATAGATTTGGAAAGTTATCTTCAAAACCTATTCCAAATCCCTACAACTAATCTAATGTAGGTTTGCAGAGCCCTAGAAAGAAAACTTTCTCGATATATTTTAATTAGAGCTTGATTATTAGGTTCTTGTTTACTCAAGGGTATGGACGTGAAATGAATGGTATTGTGACTCGACTCTTAAAAGCATGCAAACTGAAAATCAAGTGCAAAAGTTTCAATTTCAATGAGTGCTAACTATGGAAAGGAGAAGAGTCTTTTTCATTCCCAAATGCAAAATACCCAAAAGTTTCATAAAAACCAAGACATTCACTACTCAAAGCAACTAAATATTGTTCCCCACTAATGTGATGCAAGAATAAAAAACCTTTGAATTCAAAGCTAGAAATATGTAGCAATACATGTCCTTGAAAAACAAAGATAATTCAAGTAATATGCATTTATTTATTTTTTAGCAAAATGAAGTACTTAATCAAAAAGAAAAGCTCTCTTTAAACTAAATATTTCAAAGAAAAATACTTTGAGAAAATCAATTAAGATCTAAAACTGAAAGACACATGAAGACAAGGCTAAGAGATCACACCTCTTTCAAAAACAAGAAAATGTTCCAAAAACAAAATAAAAAATAATGGAACATCACAATAATTGAAACAATGGTAAAAAGCAAGCTCTAAAACTCTTGAAAAGACTATCAAGCAAACCTAAAACTCATAGCAAAAGTCAGATATGGGATCTGGGAAGGAAACAATCAAACAAAATATGCTTTCTCCAAGTAGTGTCGCAGGATAGTGTGGAACATAGAGAAACAACCAAGAGTGTTGCATGATGTTGACTAATACAGTGCAACAATGTCACTCTGTATATCAAAGACAAGGTGCGACAGGCAATAAAAATTTGGAAAAAAAAAATTATGAAAAATTTCCAATGAATTCAAAGGCCTATTGATGAAACAGTGTCAGGTGATGACTTAGAAAATTAAAATAAGGAAAGGAATCAAGACCAAGAGAAAAAATCCGAAGGATTGTCCCCAGTGGACTCACCAATTTTATTGTCGAACAAATATGTGGACCAAAACTGATCTCCCTAGACTCGGAAACCAAGACTAGAACAAAGCATGACAGAACATATAACTTCCCCTAGGATTATGCAATCAAAAATACTAACTAGAAATTGATCACACCTTTTAATCGATGGTTGTCCTTGCTAGTTGTAGTTTTCATCTCCGTCCTGAGACTTGTGAATGATAACCTATAAGAAGACACAAGCCAACAAGAGTGAAACAAACAATAGTATTGATCCGGCTTTAGGAGCGAAACGAACTGATTAACGGACTGAATACAATAAACAAAGAGATATGAAGAATAACACAAATATCCAGTGAACAACATCTTCTATTAAATAATGAAATAGGATGAAACTGTAAAAATGCAGAACTGAAACACTTGCTTGAATGGTGGTAGTTATCTCTGAGAAGAGATGTGGATACTATGTGCATCCGTCTGAGAAGAATGGATTACAATGGAGCTCCAGAGGCCCTTTTTATATTACTCATGTATTCCAAAACCATAGACATCCAAAAACCTAACCCTAGAAGGTGAAACACCAAAAGTCATGTGGGCCCTATGGGTAAGTTGGTGTAATTTTGTACCTCAATTTCCAATGGTCGTAACTTTTTCATACGAACTCTGTTTTAGGCATGTGATAGCTTGTTGGAAAGGTGTTTAAGAGAGATACACATTCCACCATAAAACTCTAATTTTTTCTACATTTTGATTCTGGCGAGCCAAAAAAAACAACGTTTAGGGCCCCAAAATGACCCTGGAAGTACAACAAGATGTGTTGACATGAAAACATACAAAATAATCCAGTTGGATTAGGTGAGAGGAAACCCGTATCCACCTAGAGTATGTGTGGGGATTCAGACAACCCTAGAAGTGTAGAACCCACAATTAAAAATAAGTACAGAAGAACATGATGAACAAAAAACAGACATGATGAGCCAATTGGAATAGGTGGGTGGCCACCAATATCCACCTAGATCAATCCCCTCCCCTTAGGAAGTAATGGTCTCCATTGTGTTTAGTTCCCCCATCAGGTGAGGAAACTTATGCTGGATTTGGCCCTGGGTGATCCACTTTCCTTGGTGTAAGAGTTTCCCTGCCTTGACAACCCAATAAAGCTGGATTCGTTGTTGGTGAGTGCCCTTGACCTGTGTGTCCACTATCTGATCAGTGGATGCTTGTTCCATGTAGTCAGGGTTGAGCTCTGTTGGTGTCAGCTGTTCTACGATCTCGGAGGTGTCCAATAATGGGGGAAAATATGGACGACGGAGGTCCACATTGAATACTGGATGAAGACCAAGGAAGGGTGGAGTGTTGGGCTCAAAATAATTGATACCCACAGCCTTGGTGATAGTGTAAGGCCCATAACATAGTGGGAGAAGCTTTTGATGGGGCTTGGTGAGACACTCCTTCTACAAATGCAACCATACTTTGTCGCCAACCTGAAACTGGTGTGGTACCCTATGTTGATCATGGCGTTGCTTGTACTTAGCATTGGATTTATGAACAATCTCCTCAACCTGTTGGCGAATGTGTTGAATCTGCTCAATGAATTTCGTGGCCTTTTCGATCACAGACTGATCAGGGGAAGAGTCTGTCTGTGCAGTGGCAATATGAAGTGCAACATCAATGGATCCCAAGGGTTGGAATCCTAGACCCACCTGAAATGGGCTATGGCTGGTGGAACTATGGAGAGCCCTGTTGTAATTGTGTTGGACATATGGGAGACTCTCATCCCATGTACATGGATGCTTTGAATTATACATGTGAAGGATGTGCACAATCATCTGATTGACAAACTTTGTTTGGCCATTGGTTTGGGAGGGGAAAGAAGTGGATTTTTTGAGCTTGGTGTCCATAAGAGACCATAGACTCGACCAAAAGGTGTTGAGGAACCTGATGTATCAATCATAGATGATGGTCTGTGGTATCCCAAAGTGGACCCACACTCATTCGAAGAAGAGATTAGCAGTATCTGTTGCGGTGACATTCGTCTTATAGGTTGTGAGGATGGCCATCTTCGAAAATCAATAAACGACCACAAACACACAGTCATTTCCTTGATTGGTGGACGACAAGCTAGGCATGTAATCCATTGAGATGGATTCCCAAGGCTTCTTGGGAATAGGAAGAGGGGTGTATAAGCCTTGCTTATTGATGGTTGGCTTGGAAATGGAATAGGCAGTGCACGATCTGGTATGCTTGTTGACATCATGTCCAAGTTTTGGCCAATAAAAATGTTTCTGAAGAATGACCATTGTTTTCTCCACGCCAAAATGTCCTGCCACCCGACTGTAGTGGACTTCCCAAATCAACTTTGCATGCTCGCATGTAGAAACACAGAGATTCCCTAGGTGGCATAAGACTCTGTCTTGAATGTGAAGATCAGTGACAGTTGCGCCTGTACCCAAGAGCTAATAGGTGGTGGCGAAGTCTGGATCTTGTTGATAAAGTTGGGGCCACTCAGATGCTTAATGTCCACAAGAATGGAGCACAGTGGTGAATGCGGCCACATGAGGCCGACTGAGGCAGTCAACAACATGATTGGAGATAACTATCTTATACTTTATGTTGAGATGGAATTGTTTCATGTAGGTGGACCACTTTTGATGGAAGTCGTTCTGCGATTTCCCTTGTGTCTGTATGAACTGCACAGGCTTGTGATCAGTGTGTATGATAGTCTCTTTTCCTAGAATGTAATGTTTCCATTGAAGACAGGATTGTACAATGGAATACATTTCCTTGTCATAGGTGGGGTATATCCAGACAATATCATAGAGTGTCTCAATATGGTATGCCACCATATGCCCATGTTAAGTGAGAACTGTGCCCACAACATAGTTAGATGCATCAGTCTCAATCTCGAATGGTTGTTGTATATCAGGCAAGGAGAGTATTGGATATGAGCACAAGAGATGATTCAGATCATTGAATGCTCATTATTTTTCCTTCCCCCACACGAACTTGGCCCTACCACTTCCCTTGGTCACCTGGCTGAGGGACCATGCAATATGGGAGAATCCCAACACGAACCGTCGGTAGAAGTTGGCTAGTCCCAAAAATCTTTGAAGCTCGATTAGTGTGGTCGGGGCTGGCCAATCACAGATGAATTAGATATTATTTGGATCAACATGTACCCCATTCTCTTCAACAATGTAACCCAAGTATTGGACCATGTTCATTCCAAAAGAGCATTTTTCCAAGTTGGCATAAAGCTTGTGTTGTCGCAAAGTGTTCAAAACCTATTGAATATGTCGCATGTTCTCCTCCCATGTTCTGTTGAAGATGAGAATGTCATCCAAATATACTACCACAAAGGATTTGGTGAAGGGTCGCAATACATCATACATCAACCTCATGAAAGTGGTTGGTTCATTTGTTAATCCGAAGGGCATGACTAGCCATTCGTAGAGACATTCTTTAGACTTGAAGGTTGTCTTCCATACATCAGTTGGTTCGATGGGAACCTGGTGGTATCCAAGATTCAAGTCAATCTTACTGAAGAAATTTCCCCCCTTGAGTTGGTCAAGAAGGTCATCAATCCTGGGAATGGGGTAGCGGTTCCTGACTGTGATTTTTTATAAGGCTCTGTAATTAATGAAAAGTCGCCAAGTCTCATCCTTCTTCTACACCAGTAAAATTGGGATTCCGCAAAGGGAGGAGCTAGGTCTAATTTTCCCCTTTTGAAGAAGATCTCGGATCTAACATCTGATTTCATCATTCTCCATAAGTGAGCGCCGACAGACTGGTCCATTAGGTAGAGGTGCATTAGGGGTCAGATCAATTGGATGCTTGACTTGGCAGTGTGTCGGTACCCCTATAGGTGATGAAAAGATGTCTCTGTATTCTTCCACGATCCCGTCCACTTGCTTATTATGAAAAGAGAGGCATTGTGTAGACGTCGTGGATGTGGCGGCGACCTTCTTCTTACTATGAGCATAGATCACAAAGAAGACGAATTTCTCGGTCTTTGAAATGACATTACTGCATTTCTTAGCAGAGATTAAAGAAATAGCAATAGGCGGTGCTACCTATGGGATCCTGTACAATTGTCTACCCAAAGTAATAATAAAACTATGGGGTCTAGACTCATACACAACATTCATACACAGCATGACGCTTCCACAAATATGGTTGTCCTAAAATAACATCACAAAATTCAAGGGGAGAAATATCACACAATACCTCATATTTGAAAGGCTTGATGTCGTAGGGCAGATGACACTGTTAGTTGACACGGAGATCTCTTCCTTGGCGAAGCTAGCCAATGGTGTAGGTTTGCAGGTGTGGTGTTGTCGGCAGGTCCATCCGCTTGATGAACTCTATTGAAATCAAGTTCTTCTGAATACCGCTATCAACAATGAAATGAAGCGGAGCCCCCTTAACCCACATCTACGAGTGAAAGAGGCGTTCCCATTCCTTTGGTTCTGCTGGTTCGCTTGGCCAGACATTGGTGGTAGAGACAGTGGCACTGGGTTCAAAATCGATAATCTGCTTCCCTCCTTCAGGATTTGACTCAGAATCAGAATCATCCTCTGACTCGGAAGCCTTCATCTCAGCCACGAGGGACTTCTTGGAGTGGAATTCTTTGGTGTTGTGCCAAGGAATTTTATGGTACTCACACCATTTTTCATGTTCTTCTTTGTCTTCTCATTTCCATTCTTGTTTTGCGGCTTGGAATGGTTTTCATGAGGGTGTCCATATCGACTTGGTCCCTTGTTGTGTGGGTTGGGGCTTCCTTTTCCCTGCTTTGACTATGAGGGGTCTGCAGATCCAAACTCTCTCATTTTCTGCTTAAATTTATGCTCGATCTTGACAACGTATCTATAAGTTGTGCCCAATGAGGCGATGTCCAAGAACTCCAATTCTATTTGAATGTATCTATGAAAACAGTCATGGTATTTTAGCACCAGATGATGCTCAAATTCTTTGATACCCAATTTGGTGTGTAGGGTATGGAAAATATTGGTGAAGTCTAGTACTGTCTGGTCCCTTTCTTGACTTAGGGTGGTCCATAAGGTGTATTGGTCCTCGTAGCTTCCAACATGGTAGTATTGTTCTTTAATGGAATCCCGGAATGAATCCCATGTAGGGGCCACCAAAAACATGGTAGAGTCCTCCATGCCCCTTTTCTCATAGTAAGTATCCCACCAGTCTTTAACATGGGGAATGACCTTGAGGAGTGCAAAAGTGATCTTTTCCCTATTGGAAAAATTGTGGACTGAAAAATATCCTTCAAGCATATTCAACCATTTATCTACAAAATCCACATCTATCAGTCCTTCAAATAATGGAATATCAAAATTTACCTATACCTTGAAGGGGGTTGCATGGCCGCTTGATGAATATGCTTCTCCTGTGGGAAGTCGTCAAAGGATCTGCATGAAGTTGTCCATCACTTTGTTCCTTTATTGCACGAGGGCTTCCTCGAGCAAAATTTTAATAGCATCTTCTGCTCCATCATATTTCTTTCCGTCCCCCATGGGTTTTTTCTGTGATCGAAGCGACCAATCTTGTAATGGATCGATTGGTTTGAGTCCCAACTTCTTGTACCCAGATCTTGTCAGGGACATGCACGAAGAAAAATAAATGAAAAGAAGATTGCTCTGATACCACTAATCCGGATTTAGGAGCGGAACGAACTGATTAACATACTGAATAAAATAAACACAGTGATATGAAGAATAACACAAATATCCAGTGAACAATATCTTCTATTAAATAATGAAATAGGATGAAACTGTAACACTGCAGAACCGAAACACTTGCTCAAATCGTGGTATCTATCTCTGAGAAGAGATGTGGCTTCTACGCGCATTCGTCTGAGTAGAATGGATTACAATGAGGCTCCAGAGGAATTTTTTATATTACTTAGGAATGCCAAAACCCTAGACAGCCAAAAACCTAACCCTAGAAGGTGAAACACCAAAAGTCATGTGGGCCCTATGGGTAAGTTGGTGTAATTTGGTACCTCAACTTCCAAGGGTCATAAATTTTGCATACGACCTTCATTTTAGTCGTGTGATATCCCGTTGGAAATGTCTTTAAGAGAAATACACATTCCTCCATCGAAAATTGACTATGTCTACAGTTTGACTCTTGCGATCCAAAAAAACAATGTTTAGGGCCCCAAAACGGCCCCGGAAGTACAACAAGATGTGTTGACACGAAAACATACAAAATAATCCAGTTGGATTAGGCGAGATGCCACCTGTATCCACCTGGAGGATGTGTGGGGCTTCAAACAACCCCAGAAGTGTAGAACCCACAATTACAAAGCAGTACAAAAAAACGTGCTGAACAAAAAATAGACACGAGGAGCCAGTTGGAATAGGTGGGTAGCCACCAATATCCACCTAGATCAAGTATATTTTGATGAAACCTATGTAAATGATCAAGGAAAAATGCAACAAAGATAATCAATCATAAACAACCTTTTTGGGAAATAAACTAGATTGTTGTATTAACGATAATGGAAGAGATTACAACCAGATCCTTGATGTTTTGAAGCTCCTCCCAACAAGTTCATTGCTCCAATACCCACAATGGATCCATGAAATCCATCACCATCAACTGAATACTTTATCTTAGATTGAATCTCTCAAAGCCAAAGAAATGATAACAATCTTCTAACCACAAACCAAAAGCAAGAAGCTATCAACCATTATTTTCCATTAACTATTAACCTTTCCTTATGAGAGAAGTTCCCTTTTATAGATTGAAAAGGAGGCTAGGATGAGAGGTTAGGATCTCCCGAAATCAAGAGTACGGGTGATATCCAAACCAATCAAAGGACACCTCATCTCTGAAGCTTCTCTTCTATAAGCGTCATGAATTTCATATTTTTCTCCTCTTTTAGATAGTGTCACACCCTTCAATGGTGCAAACTAAGACACTATTGCACCCTACAGTGGTGCAACATGGGACACTTAAGGGTGTTTCATGCTACAAAGGTGCAACAAGAGACACTCTCTTGAAATAGGGATTTATGACCCATTTTTACATGTATGAACCCTTTTACATGTTTTCCTTCTATCAAAGCAAGGTTCTTCTTCAACAATCAAGGATTTGATGCCTTGAATGATAGAGGATAAGTGAACATCGTCAGTTACGACAAAATATTGTGTAACAGTCCTCCTCTCCATAAATATCCCATCTTGCAACAACGTTGTGAAAGGGTGGTTCTAAATCCAATTTTGCATATCCATGGGAGGAGGGTGTGGAGGGAGATGCCAGGAATCGCCCCTCCCCACACTCTATAGAAATACATGCATCCTAGATGCAACACGAGTCTAAACAAAGCCAACCATAAATAAGCCACAGATTTTAGAGGTTAACACTATCTCTTTTGAGAATAGAGACATGATCCAGATTATTTTGAGAATGAAATGAAGGCACACATATAACAATGAAATATAAAGAGATATTGCAATAAACACAAAGATACATTAATGCACAATTTGTATTCATGAGAGAATGTACAAAAACTGTAAAATTACAAAGTGAATGACTCGCTAGAATGACGACAACTTATCTATGAGAAGAAATGTGATGGCTATGCTCATTTACAAGAAGATGATGATGATGATTACAATGAGGCTCTAGAGGCATTTTTAACATAAAGAATATCCAAAACCCTAACTTTGGAAGATGAAACGCCAAAAGGTTTGTGAGCCCTGATGGGGGTAGTTGGTACGTCAACTTCCCAAGGGCGTAACATTTGCATATGATCTTTGTTTGGGGTGTTCTATACCTCATCGAAAAGGTCCAATCGAGGAGTAAATATTTTTTTTATACCAAACGATGCCTTTGGCTATTGTATTAGTATTGTCATGACCAAAAAAAATTCGTTTAGGGCCTCAAAATGACCCCAGAAGTTTAGGACCCAAAAAACCGTAGAAAAACTATCAAGGTGGAAACCCATGTTTTGAGCCAATGGAATAGGTGGGTGGCCACTGATTTCCAACTAGATCAATCCTCCCCCCTTAGGAAGAAATGGTATCCATTGCGTCAAGTATTCGGGGAAGCTTTTGTTGAATCTGAACCTTGGTGAGTTGCTTGCCTTGCTAAAGAAGCTGCCCTTTTTAGCTTGCTGAAGGTTGTTATGAACCTATCGTTATAGGGGTTGGATCTGTTTAACCAATCTGGCTGCATGATCTTCCTGAGTGCATGATGGATTTGTTGGTGAAGATGAAACATGAAGAACATGAATGGATTTATCATAACTTGGTTTCACTAGGCAGTGTGGAGGCACCCCCATAGGTGGAGTAGGAATATCTTGATGCTCTTCTACAATCTTGTTGATATGAGTCTGTTGGATAGAAGGGTCTTGGGATGAGGTTCTAGTGGTTGCAGCGTCCTTCTCTTATGACCAGGTTGTGAAGAGGCTAAGATTTGTGGTATGAGATATTACTTTGTGACATTGTTTTTTCATTATAGTAGTTGAAACCACCTCTAGTATCATGTAGGGTTGACCCCCCAAAGTAGCAATGATGCTATTTGGTCGAGACTCATAAACAACATGACGCCTCCACATATATGGCTGGCCTAGCAGAACATCACAGACTTCTAGTGGGGAAACATCACACAACACCTCATCCTATAAGGGCTTGATGTCATATGACAGGAGACATTGTTGGCTGACATGGATATCTTGTCCCTGGCGGAGCCATCAAATGTTGTATGGCTATGAGTTTGGTGTTGTCGACAAATCCAACTGCTTGACGACCTCTACTGAGATGAGGTTCTTTTGTCTTTTGCCATCAACAATAAAATGCAACGAGGTCCCCTTCACCCACATATGTGAATGGAAAAGGCCCTTCCCTCCTCAAGATCCTTTGGTTATTTTGGTTGGATTGTTTCGGTCGCAACAATGGCAGTGGGCTTTGCATCAATTATCGGTCTCCTTTTATTATTGTCTAAATCGGAGTCTGAGTCAGGGCTCGACTCTATTTATTTGAGCTCAGCTACCAACCACTTTTTCGAGTGACATTCATCAGTGTTGTGCCAAGGGATTTTGTGGAAGTCGCACCACTTCCCAATGTCCTTCTTCGTCTTCTCATTCCCCTTCTTTTCCTGCTGCTTGGACTAGTTGTCTTCAGGTTCATTGTTCTTGAGTTAGGGATGCCTTTACAATACTTTGGTTTTGTGGACTTACCGACCCAAATTCTCGCTTGTTCTATTGCTTAAATTTCTACTTGATTTTGAAAACATATCTATAAGCGGCTCCCAGTGATGAGATGTCCAAAAACTCCATTTCGGTTTGGATATACCTGTGTAGAGCCCTCAGTGATGAGATGTTTGGGAGTTTCAGTTTGGGCATAACTTTTGCATACGATCTTTGTTTGGGGTGTTCTATACCTCATCGAAAAGGTCTAGCCGAGGAGTATAGATTTTGTTCGGCCCAGACTATGTCTTTGACTATTGTTTTAGGCACTGTCGTGCCCAAAAAATTGTTATTTAGGGCCTCAAAACAACCCCGAAAGTTCAGGACCCAAAAAACCGTAGAAAAACTGCCAAGGTGGAAACCCATGTTTTGATCCAGTGGAATAGATGGATGGCCACTGATTTCCTCCTCGATCAATACCAGTGGTTAATGTAGAAAACCACACGTTCTCTATAAAAAAATAAATGAATTGCATGTAATTTCCGAGGGCTTATCCTTCTATGTGGCCTAAGTAGCTTGCAGATCTGTCCCATGGTGTCCCTCTATGTGGACCTAAGAAACTCACATATCTGTCCCATGGAGACAACATTTTCCACTTCCATTGTACATGTTGCGTCTTCTTTTCATGTGTCATCCATTAACTACAACAACATTATTCACTATCACTCAAGGACAAATGAAATGAATGCATTAAGTCTGGTATCCTTCTTATTGCACGTACCTTCTCTTTCCCTCACTGCCACTGTATGGATCTCGAAATATTCAGAGGTGGTGTCAATTCTGTGTAGGGTTTCTCCTTTTCAAGAAAAGCATGGCAACGATGACAAAATGCAGCAGTCGGCATTAAACACCAAAAAAATAGGTTGTTTCTTTTCAAAAAGTCTTGACACTTGTCCCATTCCCAATATATATGGGAGTGAAACGATGCAATGTTCAGGTGTAGGGTGAATCAACGACACGATAATTAATAACTCAATTCTCCAAACATTATACTTCTTCATGTTGAGCATAAATACAGATATAACACAATATTTAAAGGGACATGAAACATGTACACCGAATTTTTCACATTACCCATAATCTTGTTTCGATATTATAAAAGGAAAAGATGGGAGAAGGCATGCAAAATTACCTTTAATAACTTCAAAAATACATGAAACAACAAATTACTAATTAAAGGGACATGGAAATGTACACCTATTTTTTCACTGCTTCGATGTTATAAAATGAAGATATTATAAAAGGAAGATATGGAAGAGGGATGCAAAATTACCTTAACAACTTAAAAATTCACGAAACAACAAATTACTAAGCTCTAAAATGTAAAACCACTCACTTGAAGTATAAAGTTATCACAATTTCATTTAATATTAATGTGTTTTTACCGTATCACACTTTATATAAAATAATCACTTTCCCATGAAATATGAAATATGATAAAATTATTGACTTTGAAAACTAGATTTTTACCACTCAATAAAAGATATGCCATGAATGCTAATAACTTATAGCAACATATCTACACTTCATATTTCAATATATTAATGAGACTTGTGAGCACTAACGGTACCTCCTAGCCTAGCCCAGGACCCTTCCTATCGGAGATGGGTACGCCCCTACTGAAGAATCTAGCTAGAGCAATTCGAGCCTTAATTGAGTGGGGTGAGGTACACGAGTGACGAATGTCGGGATATTAACCCCCAACATAGAGGATAGCTAGAGTTGTTATAGTAAAAGGATTCAGAATTCAAAGGTAGGAGTTGAAACCAATTGATCAGTTTCAGCTATGAGTGGAGTAATTTAGCTTATGGGTTGTCATTCTTAGACTACCGAGAGAGGAATCAAACACTTTCCTGGTCGGCATTCAAGGTGGAACAGGATATTTA